>JACTAT010000014.1:8445500-8499568 GCA_014526335.1 Chrysaora quinquecirrha
CTTGAGCCAAGCTGTTGCCGGATATAAACATTGAAAGTTACAAATCGACTCTTGATATGACAATAATTCAAGGGCCAATTCTGAGTGCAATTTCACCCTAGCTTGAACGAAAACATTCCAAGCTTCGAACCATGTAGCAACGCTATTAATGTTTTGCTTGGAAATAGCAGGTTGTGTTTTTCTACATTACCCTCAGAGTTTATTGTTAGGGTGAGCTGATTTGGGTTCATACTTGGGTCATATAAGGTAGCAGAAAGTATCAAATTGAAATCAACAAAATATTTTTTTCTGAATGACTTTAATTATCTTGGCGGAAAGAGGAGGAAGGCAACCCTTTGGTGTAGTAGTAGGCAATAATAACGTACTGTTACCTGTCGGTTGCAAAGTCGGTTGAACTGGATTACCTGTTTGAATTGACTCGGAGTTCGAGGCTTGAATCAGGTTGGAGCTTCCATAAGGCTGTAGAGGACTGGTGGTGGATGCTGGTGACAGAAAATTTGCTTCAGATTGGGGTAGGCTGGCTTTGCAGTGGGGAATTCGACAACTCTTCACGAATAAGTGTTCTCAATTCATTCACCGATGGTGCTGCAACATCATTGAATACTTGGCTGTTGTCAGAGACAGATGAAAATGCTGGAGCTCCTCTTGTGCCATTATTCTGATAATAGGACAGGAGGTGAGCGGCCAGGGTGTGCTTTTTTCCAACCGAACGCAACCCATGATCTTCACAACGACGCTTCAAATCTTTGTTTGAAAGCTTCATCAGGTCAGAGTAAGATTCCTCATTACTATCTCTGGGAGATGCAGACATTTCGAATAAAAATTTACTTACGAATTAGACAGGACAAACTTTCACTTACCAGACACAAAAACTAATAGAATGAGCCAGAAGGGACTGGGTGGATAAGGAATACAAAATACCTCGTGACCTTAGCGTTTAAGCCCATTTAGGCATGCGTAGAATGTTACAATAAGAATATTTTCTGAGTAGTAGAAAACATTGCCAAAATCTCGGATATATTGATACTATACTAAATTTTGCCTCTACTTTGCGATTTTACTCTTAAACTTTGTTTTTCCTTTTTCGTCTGAAACTCGTCAGAGTATGAACGTCAGAAACAGACAGAGATAACAAACTTTGGCGGAACTTAATCAGACGCGGCTCTAAATGCACCAGTCAGAAAGAGAAGCCAAATTGGCATTTTTTTTCAAACGCTAATCAGCTTGAGAGATTCAGCGAGGTGACAAAAAGCAATTTAACTGAAGAGTCCACGAAGAGAGAATGAGAAAACGAAGTCTTCCTGGCTACACTGAACCGCCCTTTGGTTTGATGTGAACAGATTCCAAAACGCTGAGATGACACAAGGATGTAGCTCTGCCGATCATTCGAAAACATTTTTCGTTGTAACTTTCTGCACAATCAGGACGATTTAGTAAATGTTGTCCCATGGAAGAATCATGCTTAAGGGCGGTTTGTTGTTGCCTTTCGTTGCAGGATGGTTGCTCCTTTTACCGAAATTTGTTTTGGCAAATGTTAGTAGGAACAGGCTGTTTTATCCTATCTCCTAATCATTGGGAAGTGCCACCTTTTGATCTGGCATCGCAGGTCGCACCGGCACGAAAATTCGTATAATAACCAAACTTTTCTATGTCGTAGAACTTTCTGAGTACTGAAATTTAACCGTAATCTTTATCAGCCGAAAAACTTGTGATCGTCTTGCCGAAACAATTTTCGCCGAAACTCTTAACATACGTTAAAAAACATTAGAACATCAACGAACAGCCGACAGCCCCAGCACCCTCCCCCCCCTCCAATTCAATGTTGGTACGGTTTAAAAATTGCCAAGAATCATAATTGACAATTTCTTACATAGAATTGGGGGGGGGTGTTTTGCTAGAAAAGCAAGAGTAAAAGGAAAATATTATCATGAAATCTTAAAATTCACCGTTTGTGTGAACAGGTTTCGGCTAGGATTGTCTGATGAGCTTTTCTCTTAATTTAATAGAGATGAAATATTGTTGACTGGATCTGGGTAATTTGGTAGCGCTGAATTTGAAAATGTGACTGGTAACTCTGACAGTTTTTTTTCAATCTGACGTAATAATTATTTCTAACAGTGGCACAGAAGCAACATTTCCCGCATTAGTGATATTTGTTAACATAGCAAAAAAATGATTATATCTTTGCAAATTGAAGATTAGAGCTACTTATAGAACCATGTTGTATATTCTCAACACAGGCAGGTAGCTAGCTGATCAAGTCATTGCAGTCGTGAATTGAGCAATGTCAGACATAACTAACATGGCGCAAGTGTGAGATATAAGTCAGCAAGTTGCCTTTCTGCTTGACGATTCTTTGAAGGTTATTGATTGTGAAGTAGCTACAGCAAAAACAGACATCGTAGACGGCTGTTTTAGCGGAAATTAAATCCAACAAGGATTAAGTAATACAGTAATACAGATTACAACTTTCCATTCCACTCACACAGATACACCCATTTCTGATTGGAATTTTGCTGAGGAGAGTGACCCTTTGTTCTTTCGTAATAGAAGCTGATTTGGATGGACTTGATTTAAAGCTGTTCGTAAAACATATCTAATCACATACAGCCAAGTTGATCTCGAAAAGTACCCTACTCCTGAAAGTTTGGCTCAGTATGTTGCTGAGGCATTTGTGCGTGTTGCGACAAAGGCAAAATTATTGCAATAGGTTTGCAGCTTGGAGGCACACAGTAACGAGGGAAAACATTACAACATGACAGTGAATTTCAACGCCAATGTCCGGTGGATGGCGACAAAAACTTAGCTTCTCGAAACCGCATAGCATATCAGTGCACTTCAGTGATAAGGATAATGGATACTATTCTGCCTATTATGTTGTGAAAGAGGATAGTGAGACCTATCATAGCCCAGGTTACCAAGACATGCCAGAGGTAAAATCCCCAAAAACCAAACACGGCAACCAAACTATCAGGGCTGCTTTCAGAAAGCGAAACATGCATTAGAGTTAGATGCCTCAAGCCGACCAAGAAACAAAATAAGGCGACTATCGAATTTCAACGTTTCTGAATTTCTAGTGAGGCACAATATTCGTACAGGAATTGAAGATTTTGCTCTAGCCAAATCACAGAAAGAAGAAGACAAGGCAGACCTGATTGAATTCATCTTTGGTAAATCATTGAAAGCTCTGAATGACCAGATCTCTTCCACTTGGAAAATTAACAAGGCTCCTGCTAAAATACAGCGCAATAAAAAGTCTAGATCGAATTTTTAATTATCAAAACAGCAGAGTTATTCAGAGGTAGGACAACTGTAAACCATGGGAACTGCGGAAGAACTTTGCACTTTGAAGATAATGAATTGCTCTACTGCTTAAAAGATTTAGACATTGCTTAAACTGGCTCATGACGTCAAATCTTTCCCGAAATATTTATACTCTTCTGTTCTCTTCGCATAACTACATACGATGTTGGGTTTGTAAAACACTTATTTCTATTAACACGATGTATTTTACTTAAACAAAAGCTCACATCAATAGAAGGTTACATATGTTGCATTAATCTCCAATTCTCTGTGCACTGGGGGAACCGTAAATTTGCACAAAGATTGATGAAATTGCCAAAAATGGCATAACAAGAGCAAGTTTCACAATTTTAACTATCCCTATCGAATTCAGCGCCCCCGAAAACACCCGGATGCAATCACTATCCGGCATTTTAATGAGCCTTCTCCAAGAGAAAAATTTACAATTAAAGTTGGAGCCCTAAGATTTTTCGTATGAATCACTAACACTTTCGGTAAATCTAGCGCATTCACGAGCTTAATCCCCCATCTCCATCAAACAATTTTAAGGGGAGGCGGGTGGAGGATGAAGCAATAGCAAGAAATGAAAGATAATCTCAGCACAGGCGTTCCAACACTTTCGGCAACCATTGTATGTCACAACATAAGTACAAAATGACTTCTTTAGCAACTATTTACAGACGAAAAATTTTTGAAGCCTTGGCGAGTCCAGGCTGAGTTCAATGATCGGGTTGCTTATAAAATAGCGTGTAGAATAGTAAATATAATAATGATATGTGATTGAATATTTAATCGCGAAAGATGTGTTTTATCATGCAGAGGCGGATTCAGAATGCATCCCGAGCATCCTAGGCGGCAGTCAAATTTCTCAATATATATGCAAAACATATTTTAAATGGGAAATTTTTCTTTAACTTTTCAATGGAAAATTACCATAAAAAACTTCCATATCACAGACTTATCAAATGAATATGGTAATGATCTTGTTCTTGCACCTCATATAACTTCTTTTGCCGCTTTCCCAATGTCTGCCGGCCTAATAACGTCACCAAAAAACAGCACAGAGAAACAATCGGGTTCAGTAGGAAAACTTGTTGTTTCCCTGTGTCCTTCTTGTGGGAAAAGTATGATCTACGGGACAGAATTGAAAAACCTCAGGATAAAGTGTTGAGCAATCGTGATGCAGTCGCCATTTCTATCCATGTGACTAAATCTATTGTATTTCGAGCGAGGATGCATTCCGATGTGTTATGCAACTTTTGGGATGCATTCCAAACGATTACGTTTTGAGGCTGCAGCACGAAAACGATTGTCTTGAAAAAAGAGGATGCATTTCCGGGATGCAGTCGATCTATTTTTAGGTTTTCTTTTATGTACCGCAAAGATTTGCGTAACATTTGTATATTTTAAAATCGTGGCTTGTTCCACATTGTGCTTTAATCAGAATTCTGGAATTATGGAGTTAGGCTTAGAGTAAGAGGTGTTCGATAAACGTTATCCATTGCTTTGATTATTCCTGTCATGAAATAATCTGAAAATCAGAATTTTGCTGTTTCACGTGGTAAGCTGCACGATAAGACTTCGTTCTTGGTTGATATTGCGGCATGGTTTGCTTGGCGGTCATTTTTTAAACTTGTTTAGCTTAGGCCGGTTATACTGATATTATCCATCCTTGAAGTAAATTAATATAAATTATAATAAATTATACTAATTAGTTGTATTCCAGCAGCATTTCTTGCACTTTGTGGTACTTCTCCGTACTTGGTGGTACGTTTCCGTACTCTGTGTACTTATCCGTACTTTATGGTACTTGTCAGTACATTGTGGTACTTGTCAGTACTCTGTGGTACTTCTCGGTACTTTATGGTACTTGTCAGTACTTTATGGTACTTGTCGGTACTTTATGGTACTTCTCAGTACTTAATGGTACTTCACCATACTTTATGGTACTTAACAGTACTTTATGGTACTTGTCAGTACTCTGTGTTACTTCTCCGTACTTTATGGCACTTGTCAGTACTTTATGGTACTTCTCCGTACTTTATGGTACTTCTCGGTACTTTATGGTACTTGTCGCTACTTTATGGCACTTCTCCGTACTTTATAGTACTTGTCAGTACTTTATGGTACTTGTCGGTACTTTATGGTACTTCTCAGTACTTAATGGTACTTCACCGTACTTTATGGTACTTATTAGTACTTTATGGTACTTGTCAGTACTCTGTGTTACTTCTCCGTACTTTATGGCACTTGTCAGTACTTTATGGTACTTGTCAGTACTTTATGGTACTTCTCAGTGCTTTATGGTACTTCTCCGTACTTTATGGTACTTCTCGGTACTTTATGGTACTTCTCAGTACTTTATGGTACTTCTCGGTACTTTATGGTACTTGTCAGTACGTTATGGTACTTGTCAGTACTTAATGGTACCTGTCAGTATTTTATGGTACTTGTCAGTAATTAATGGTACTTGTCAGTACTTTATGGTACTTCTCGGTACTTTATGGTACTTGTCGGTACTTTATGGAACTTCTCCGTACTTTATAGTACTTCTCGGTACTTTATGGTACTTGTCAGTACTTTATGGTACTTGTCAGTATTTTATGGTACTTGTCAGTACTTTATGGTACTTGTCAGTACTTTATGGCACTTCTCGGTACTTTATGGTACTTGTTGGTACTTTATGGAACTTCTCGATACTTTATAGTACTTGTTGGTACTTTATGGTACTTCTCAGTACTTTATGGTACTTTTCAGTACTTTATGGTACTTGTCAGTACGTTATGGTACTTGTCAGTACTTTATTGTACTTGTCAGTCCTTTATGGTACTTGTCGGTACTTTATGGTACTTCTCCGTACTTTATGGTACTTGTCGACACTTTATGGTACTTCTCAGTACTTTATAGTACTTCTCGGTACTTAATGGTACTTGTCAGTAATTTATGGTCCTTGTCAGTACTTTATGGTACTTGTCAGTACTTTATTGTACTTGTCAGTATTTTATGGTACTTGTCAGTACTTTATGGTACTTTTCGGTACTTTATGGTACTTCTCCGTACTTTATTG
The DNA here is from genome assembly GCA_014526335.1 of Chrysaora quinquecirrha. NCBI lineage: Eukaryota > Metazoa > Cnidaria > Scyphozoa > Semaeostomeae > Pelagiidae > Chrysaora > Chrysaora quinquecirrha. The sequence goes on from JACTAT010000014.1 coordinate 8,451,871, forward strand.
TACTCTTTGGTACTTTATGGTACTTGTCAGTACTTTATGGTACTTGTCAGTATTTTATGGTACTTGTCAGTACTTTATGGTACTTGTCAGTACTTTATGGCACTTCTCGGTACTTTATGGTACTTGTTGGTACTTTATGGAACTTCTCAATACTTTATAGTACTTGTTGGTACTTTATGGTACTTCTCAGTACTTTATTGTACTTGTTAGTACTTTATGGTACTTGTCAGTACTTTATTGTACTTGTAAGTCCTTTATGGTACTTGTCGGTACTTTATGGTACTTTTCAGTACTTTATGGTACTTGTCAGTACTTTATGGTACTTGTCAGTACTTTATTGTACTTGTCAGTCCTTTATGGTACTTGTCGGTACTTTATGGTACTTCTCCGTACTTTATGGTACTTGTCGACACTTTATGGTACTTCTCAGTACTTTATAGTACTTTTCGGTACTTAATGTTACTTGTCAGTAATTTATGGTCCTTGTCAGTACTTTATGGTACTTGTCAGTACTTTATTGTACTTGTCAGTATTTTATGGTACTTGTCAGTACTTTATGGCACTTGTCAGTACTTTATGGTTCTTGTCAGTACTTTATTGTACTTGTCAGTCCTTTATGGTACTTGTCGGTACTTTATGGTACTTCTCTGTACTTTATTGTACTCTTTGGTACTTTCTGGTACTTCTCAGCACTTTTTGGTACTTGTCAGTACTCTTTGGAACTTCTCCGTACTTTATTGTACTTCTTGTAGGCAGGGAATTTTCCATAACAATCTGACTTTCAACCTAACTTTAAATTTTATTACATATTCTGGGTAAATCGATAACGGTGATTCCAAATCCGAGATGGGCCCTGTGAAATTTTGACGGAAGTTGGACTTTTTGATGACGTCATCAAAGAGCCTTTTTGCCGTTTGACTGCAATATCTCTCTACTAGTGCATCCAAGAAAGCTTTACCAAAATAAGAATTTTTTACGACGATGACGTCATCGTGATGACGTCATGAGTTGGCTAAAGTTTTGTTAAATCGAACTCATTATATATCATTCGAAAGCTTTAAGTCAGGAGAATCCATATTTGTAAATATCGACCATTTTGGATGCACTAGTAGAGAGATATTGCAGTCAAAGGGCAAAAAATGCACTTTGATGACGTCATCGAAAAGTCCCACTTCCGGTCAAAATTGCACAGGGCCCATCTCGGATTTGGAATCAGCGCTATCTATTTACCCACAATGTGTAATAAAATTCAAAGTTAGGTTGAAAGTCAGATTGTTATGGAAAATTCCCTGCCTATTGTTACTTTGTGGTACTTCTCAGTACTTTATGGTACTTGTCAGTACCTTATGGTACTTCTTAGTACTTTGTGGTACTCGTCAGTACTTTGTGGTACTCGTCAGTACTTGTTAGCACTTCTCAGTACCTCTCTGCACTTGAAGGTGCTGATCAGTACTTGCTGGTACGTTTAAGAACTTAGGGCTAATTCTATGTACACACTTTCTTTATAAGAATACAGTCTATAAGAATATATTGGCTCAAAATCACTGAAATTTAAGAATTATTTAAGAATAATACCAGGCCCAAGCTTTATGAAGACAATTTTTTTATTTTTTGCAAGGTGCAAAATATGACTGTTGCGCTGTAGACTATGTGTCATATGTTTTATAATAAACATTTAACTAACTGTAACGTATAACTGTTAAGTCCACAAAGTATGGAGAAGAACCACAAAGTACGGAGAAGTACCACAGAGTACTGAGAAGTACCAACAAGTACTGAGAAGTACCAACAAGTACTAACAAGTATCACACAATACTGACAAGTACCATAAAGTACCAAGAAGTTCCATAAAGTACCGACAAGTACCACAAAGTACGGATAAGTACCACAGAGCACGGAAAAGTGCCATAAAGTACTGAGAAGTACCACAAAGTACCCACAAGTACCACAAAGTACTGAGAAGTACCCCAGAGTACGGAAAAGTACCACAAAGTACGAAGAAGTACCACCAAGTACCGACAAGTGCCACAAAGTACGGATAAGAACCACAGAGTACGGAAAAGTACCACAAAGTACGAAGAAGTACCACAAAGTATGAAGAAGTACCACAAAGTACCGACAAGTACCACAAAGTACGGAACAGTACCACAGAGTACGGAAAAGTACCATAAAGTACCGAGAAGTGCCATAAAGTACTGACAAGTACCACAAAGTACGGAGAAGTACCATAATGAACGAAGAAGTACCACAAAGTACCGACAAGTACCACAAAGTACGGATAAGAACCACAGAGTACGGAAAAGTACCACAAAATACAAAGAAGTACCACAAAGTACGAAGAAGTACCACAAAGTACCGACAAGAACCACAAAGTATGGATCAGTACCACAGAGTACGGAAAAGTACCAGAAAGTACCGACTAGTACTATAAAGTACTGAAAAGTACCATAAAGTACTGACAAGTACCATAAAGTACTGACAAGTACCATAAAGTACCGAGAAGTACCATAAAGTACTGACAGGTACTATAAAGTACTGACAAGTACCATAAAGTACCGAGAAGTACCATAAAGTACTGACAGGTACTATAAAGTACTGACAAGTGCCATAAAGTACGGAGAAGTAACACAGAGTACGGAAAAGTACCATAAAGTGCTGACTAGTACTATAAAGTGCTGAAAAGTACCATAAAGTACTGGCAAGTACCATAAAGTACTGACAAGTACCATAAAGTACCGAGAAGTACCATAAAGTACTGACAGGTACTATAAAGTACTGACAAGTGCCATAAAGTACGGAGAAGTAACACAGAGTACTGACAAGTACCATAAAGTACAGAGAAGTACCATAAAGTACTGTCAAGTACCATAAAGTACTGACAAGTACCACAAAGTACTGACAAGTACCATAAAGTACTGACAAGTACCACAAAGTACTGACAAGTACCATAAAGTACTGACAAGTACCACAAAGTACTGACAAGTACCATAAAGTACGGGAAGGCGTATCACATCATATCATAAATTATTATTTAAACACGATAAAACCCTTCAGTAATAAATAATCTAATTCAATCTAATACAGTATGTAAAATGCAATAAGTATAAGTCAAATAAATATAAGGATAATAGCTATACAGTTCTTCCAGGGGTTCGTGTTTCATTTTGAGTTTAGCTTTACAGGTGCGTTTTTAGTTTTTTCTTAAAACGCCCAAGTGTCTCAGCTGTTCGTATGTCGACAGGTATACCGTTCCACGCTTTCAAGGTTGAGTAGTGGAAACCTTTTTTTGCATGTTCTTTCTTAAGCTTTGGGATTTGTAATAGATCTGCACTATTCTTCGTTTGGTGGTTTGAAACAGCAGATCTTTGTCTAAACTTATCCGAAAGATTTTGAGGGCTTAGTTTGTTTCTGATTTTGTATGCCATTATAGAGCGATCAAACTTTATGAGGTCTTCAGTGCTTAACCACCTGTTTGACCAGTCATCTTTCAGTCGGGCATTTTTTATAATTGTATGTGCCCTGTTGTACAAACGTTGGAGGGTCTCTATTTTGGTATTTCATAGACTTCCCCAAATAACATTTGCATATCGAAGGTGAGGCGTAGATACTCATTAAAATTCATTAAAATTAAATTTCATTAAAATTTCTTTTTATCTTGTAGTTTAGTCATCTATTTGGATTTTATTTTGCTGTGTTGGGAACAGTGTACAATTCAATGGCAAACGAAAATTTCTTCGTCAACCTTTCCAATTCATCTGTCAGTAAGTAAATGCAAATATAAGATTGAAATTCATCCAAAAGATATCGAATTGCATTTCATTTCATTTCATTCATTTCACTAATAGTCTTTATACAGGAAATAATCTCTTCAGCAACGAGTATAAATATTACAATAAACTAATTACAATATTAATAGCTATCTAATTATAAAATCCTAAAAAACTTAAATTCCGAATCTGCTGTTGTTCCAGGGAGTCGTATTTTAACTCGAGTCTAGCTCTTTAAATGCGTATTTACTTGTTTTTGAAACGATTCAAAGTCGGCAGTTCACGAATTTGAACAGGTGTATCATTCCAGACCTTCAAAGATGCATAATGAAAACCTTTTTTCAAAATTCTGCCCTGTATTCTTATCTAAGAGAAAGCTAGCAAAGCATATTTTGCATTAATTAATAGATGTAAAGATTTTGATTTTGATAAAAATTTTACCTATTCTAAATCATGCATTTGAAAGTGGGTATTCGATTACTTTTTTCCCCAAACTCAAAATCCCTTTTTATGTTGACGTAATTAATGGTATCCTGCAGCAGCTGCAGCAGCAAGCAGATGGTGGCGAAGGTAACTTGGATAAAATTATGTGTCTTAAATTCAGCTGGGGAACAGGACCTAAAATTGGGACAAAATATATGATAACAAACTAACAATAAATTCAATAGCAAAGAAACTGTCTAAACAAACAGTAAAGACAGCAAAGAGCTGAGATTTAAGTTTTTGAGAAAAGTTTTTACGCTCACCTGAAAGTAACCTGCCCTAGAGGCAACAAATAGGTAATGAAATAAATAAATAAAAGGTAGACTAGTATCCAAGTTACACACCTTCTGGTACATTCACATTGTCCTCTTCAAGATCAGGAAGATCTTCAAACAGTGGAGGAGGAAAATTTTGGGTCTGCGTCGTCTGTATCGCTTTCCTCTTCATCTGTTGTTTCACCGGCATCACTTTGGATATCTTAAAACATGATCTGAGCCTCTTCAACATTATAAATTCTCACTATTCTTCTTCGTGCCGAATGTTCCATCATTGCTTTTAATTATGTGAATACATATGCTGATGTTGTTTTTAAATAAAAAAGCAAAAATTTGATTGAAATTGGACCCTTTGAAATTGGACCCTCTCTGTATGAAATTGGACCCTTTTCTGCCAATGCAATGTGAAATATAAGAATAATTTTTATAAAAAAGGGATGAAATAGGTTAACTAGGATAAACCCTATATCTTCCATGAGTTAGAAGAGAAAGAGAGAATGAAATCGAGGAATAACAAGCATTGACATTCATCTAGCCACGATTTTGAAAGATGGCCTAAGTGTTGGGATTTAGACCCAATAATGCACAACCGTGCTTTGAGTACTAAGGAAATTTCCCCAAAAAGAAAACCAGGGGCCAAAACAAATTCTACTTCATGTCGATTAATTGTTGTGTATAACAGCAAAAAACAGACGAAGAAAGTTGAACAATCAGAGAAACTCTTAACAGCCACGCTCGGCAAAGTTTGAACATGTGTTACCAGGTGACGATGGCATTTAGTTACCAGGTCTCCTTTTCAAATTATGATAGAATATGCAGGCTACAATCCATGTGGCCATTTCCTGTTGAATTTTGAACAGCACTTTTTTTTGAAACCTTTTATGGGGTGGTACTTCAAAATACCGTCGGTAAACAAAGGGTTAAGATTAAGTGCTAATAACTAAGAAATTGAGGATGGAAGATTTGGTAAAAACAAAATTTCAAAGTCCAAAAGATACATTAGATACTGCGCCACTATCGGTAATGAAATACTGGGAGACGAAATCCATTTTCATATGCTATGCCCAATTTTTGAGAATGAAAGAAGAGATGTATTGGTCTTATCCTTTTTTGCCCAATGCATTAAAAAGAAGAAGAATTGCAATTTTGAATAATTTTACTCAGTATTCTATTAATACACTAGCCCTTGCCCGAGTGAGACCACCGCCTCGCAAGGACCTCCGCTTTCAAGGACTTCCTCCTCCCAAGGACTCTTGGGTGAGGGGATTAAGCCATTAATATGCGATACTTGCTCTGAATCTTAATCTTATTGTTAATCCTAATCTTACTTACTCTTAATCTCAATATTATTCTTAGTTTTGGTCTTTGTGTTGGACTGAAATTAAAACTTAACGCTAATGTTTACCCTAGTCTTGAACTTAACGTATAGTTAATCATAGTCTTAATCTTAATCTAAATGTTAGCCTTGTCTTAGTCTTAAACTTTAAATAAATCTCAATCTTGAATTTTAACTTAACTTAAACTTAAATTTCGAAATTAATTTAAATCCAATCCGCAACTTAAAATTTGTCTTAATGTTGGTTGCAACATAAGACTAAAGAAGTTTCAACTTAACCGTTTACTGCTCATGTTCCTAAGGTCATGATCCTTAGTTTTGTGTTTCTTGTTGCTGTTCAGTAATGCTCCTTTGTCCTACCTCAGCTTGTTTTTTATTACGGTCATCAGTCCTGTTTCTTAGCCTTGTTATTTCTCATGTTTTTCCGTCCTGTTTCTTTGTCATGTTACTCCGTCTTGTTTCTTTTCATGGTCTTCAGTCCTGTTCCTTCGTCTTGTTTCGTAGTCTTGTTCTGATTCATGTTCCTCAGTCCCGTTTCTCGGTCCAGTTCCTTAGTCTTGTTGTTACTTATGTTCTTAAGTTCTGTTTCTGTGTCATACTCCTTAGTCCTGTTTTTATGTTCGTTAGTCTGTTCCTTAGTCTTGTTATTATTCATGTTACTCAGTCTGGAATTCTATAAGACTACCCATAGAGTTATAAAAATTGTATTTAAATACAATCAACTTTGCTTGGATTTATCTTATGAACATTTATGTTGAAACTTGAAAAGAATAATGTTACATTTAAACAAAATTCGATTTAAAATTTACTGTAATTCAAAGTCAAAAGGCGGAAGTTGCTGTCACAACAGGTTTTGTGGAAGTCATGTCAGTGATCACGCACGGAAAAAAGCAAACAGCGAGGACAGCGAGGGGAAGATGTTTTTGAGAGCGAAAATTCGCTGATGAATTCTAATTGTTTTGAATCATTTCTAAAGCAAATCGTCCGGTATGCCTAAAATATGTAAATTCCCAAGGAATCTCAGGGTAAGTTTAGTTAACAGAGCTTGGCGATTTAAAAACAAACACGCCAATTCGAGAGTCGGCTTTTCCCAAGAAATATCGAGCGATTCCTTAATCTTAAGTCGGAAAGACGTTTTTGCGGTATCGATAGCTTTAAAAAAATCTTCCGTACAATTCTGACGACATGTTGCGAATTTGCTTAGATGTTTATAAATATGAAACGCCTTATCCATGATCAAATGCTCCCGAATACGTGTTGCTAGGTGGCGATAAGTTTCACCAATATATGATGCGGTACTGCATCCGGCACATGAAAATTTATAGACAACACGAGCCCGGTGGCATCTGGGTACAGGATCGTTGACTCAAAATAAAGAACGTATTTTAAAGGACTTAAAATGCAATTTTATATCTAAATTACAAAAGTTTTTTACCATATTTTTATTTTACATCGAGCGACAACAGAATAGTGACAGATATAAGGTAGTTCAAAGAAAGAAATCTGAGGTTTGCGTGTGTCCGTAGATGAGGAATTATTAGGAGAAGTAAATGGAGTCTGAAACTTGTTTACAAAAGAAGGAACAATCTCCTTAATGAGATAAGAGGGAAAAAGATTCTTATTTAGAGTATTAGAACGTCCCAGAAGAGTTTTAATTACGCCAACTTTGTAAGAAAATGAAGTGAAACTAAAAACGTTAGTGACAAGACCTGTATAAATATTTTCATGGAAAACAGAAGTCGTGAGGGAGCCTAGTGTGCCATTATCTATAAGAACATCTAAGAAAGGTAACTTATGATCAACCTTTTTTTCCATAGTGAATCTAATACTAGGGTGCTGTTTGTTATTAAAATCATAAAAAGAAAGTTCATCATGTTTATTGTAAAAAAGACAAATGTATCGTCAACATACCAGCGATAAAACACAACCTCGGGACCTTTAAAACTACTTAACCATATCTTTTCATGGTGATCCATGAACGGTTAGATAGCATAGGGGCCAAGGGATACCCCATTGATACACCATCTGTTTAGTCAAAATAAACCCTGTTGAACAAAAAATAAGTTTGAGCAGTGGCAAAATTAAACAATTTCTTAAGGTTGGCCTGACTTATCTTTGTAGAGTATTCAGAAATTTAATGTACGGCTAATTCAATCGATTCTGCAAGGTAAATATTAGTAAACAAACTTTCATCAAAGGATACCATAAACTTGCCAGTTGTACTCACTTCACGAATTTTATTAACAAAAGAAGACGTATCTTTAGCACAATAATCGGATGGTAAATGGGGACGTAACAGAGTGCAAAGGTATTTAGCTAAACCGTAGTTAAATGTGCTTATTGAAGAAACTATAGGACGAAATGGGGGAGGAGCGTTTGGAGATCCTTCTTTGTACATTTTGGGTAACCCATAGTTCTTAGCTGGTTGGGAACCAGATGGGTAAATTTTCTCGTATACCTCATTATCTATTTCATTCTTCTTCTTTAAGGATCTTGAAACGCGTTGTAATCTGCATTTACGTAAAAGAGTGGGATCATTGTCTAGTCTACTAAATTTTGATGTGTCCGAGATTATTTTCATCAAACCTTCATCATATATTTTCCTGTCTTGTACCACTATACCATTCCCTTTATCTGGCTTCAAAACAACGATTTTTGCATTTTCCTGAGTCCTTTTAGGATTCTGAGTTTCTTGAGATCTTTTGGCGAAGGTGGGAACGAAGAAATGTACGATTTTGCCAGATACGATAAGTCGGTTTTTAAATTCGCACACTGTCTTTTATCACGGATTGGTTTGCCATTGATCTATGAATAAGTTCAAAGCAGGCTTGAATGTCTGGTTTGTTGATTTTGGGAGGGCAGATCGATTGCAGAAGGCCATCTTTCATAGCATCAAGTTCTTCTCCTGACAAATTATAGGATGAGATGCTTGTTACCGTACCGGAAGAAGTAAAAGGTAACACTTTGTTCTTTGTTAACTTGCGTTGCTTTTTCTCATGAGTCTTATTAATCTTTGATACTTGCTTTTCAAAATTTTTTCCAGGGCTCTTTTTACCAGCGTCAAATCAAATCTATTCAAAACCTTTTTTGAGTTCATTAAGCTTTTTATCTCTTTCATAGTTTAATTGTCTTACTTCTTTGCTGCGTTTAGTAATTGCACTTCTCAAAATTTTTTTTCTTATAGCAGTTATGTCCTTAGGTTGTTTGTTAGTTAAATTAAAAGAAACAAACTTAGGAAAAACATTTAAACTCTTACAGTTCTGCAAAAAATTCAAGTCCAGTGTTGCTTTTCTAACTTTAAAGGAGAGCTTCTCCAACTTTCGGAAATCAGCAAAAAGCAAATTTCCATCATATTTTGCTGCTAAGTCGGGTATGATATTACCATATTTGCGTTTTAGCAATGATTCGAGAAGAAATTTCAAATCAAAATGATACATCTGTTTGTTGAGAATCGGCTTTTTCCAATTAATATGGAGCGCTTTCTAAATCTTAAGTTGGAAAGACGTGTTTGTCGTATCGATAACTTTAAAACAATGTTCCGTACAACTCTGACGACATGTTGTGGATTCACTAAGATGTTTAAAAATATGAGACGCCTTATCCGTGATCAAATGCTCCCAAATACTAAGTGAATTAGATAATTAAATTATATTTTAGTATAATTAAAATTTTATTAAACATCTAAGTTAAATATAGGTATAACTTCGGTAATTTAAGCTTTTATAAACATCTAAGTGAATCCGCAACATGTCGTCAGAATTGTACGGAAGATTGTTTTTAAGTTATCGATACGGCAAAGCTAGCAAGAAATGTCTCCGGCATTGCATAGAGAATTTCCTGCTTTTTTATTCGGTGCTTGATTCTTTGCTGTAGGTGAGATTTTGCCTTTTGCATTTTGTTGCTTCATCTTTAATGAGAAAAGTTCTAAGTGATTACTTTTTTGCTCAATCGTAGGTTCTGGCAGAGAAAATTTGATGCAAATTGCAACTCCTCCTCCCTTTACATCACGATTATTGCAAAAAATCCTATAACCCTCAATTCATGGCAGTCTCTAAGACAGACAAATGAGGCAATTACACACACAGTGTTAGCATTAATTGGGATCGCATTTGGCAAAATTCACTAAAATTAAATAATGATGACTGTAAAAACAATAATAACAACAATTATAACAACTAATATTAACTATTTAATAATAATAACTATTGAATAATGAACATTTGTTTATGAAATATCATTTGTCACTAGATTCTTGGTGGCCGACACGAATAGTACGATCACGATTACGACGCCTATCGTCACATGTGTAATTTGTTGCTAATTATATTAAGTGTTCTAGCATTACAATGTAGAGAAGCAGCTCTGAGAATGTTGTTAATTTTAGGCATTTTCTACTCGCGCCCCGTAAATCGTGTAGCGTACAGGATCTTCAAAGGTTGTGCTTGATTGTTCATCGGAGTCTGCCTCTTACGTTGAAGGACTTATTTTGATATCTGACTTTTAGCCGTGGCATTCCATCAACGGTTTTCCAGCATGGACTTTTTCGGAAATTTGCTGTCTGTCTCACCTTCTTCAAATTTTCTGAATGATGTGTCTCCGGCAAGCAATCAATCTTTTTATTTCAACTCAAAGAAAGAAATAACAGTGCTTCAGTATTTACGTTTTCACAAATACGAAAATATGTAACATTGACTAAATTCCTTCTTTGGCATGTTTCATGCATTGATAATGGCGTATTGCAAGAGTCGTATGCCTGCAAAAGATATAGCATTAGAATTGACGTGGATTGTTATCTGATTGCACCTGACAGACCTGAGCTCGCGATTTTATTTCAATAATAATGTACACCATGTTGATATATCGACATAGAATTTATCCGTTTACCATTCAAGATTTCATTGACACGGACTCCGTGTCTTCCCCTTATATGCTGTGTACTTTTGCTACTGATATTACCATTATCATTGTTCTTTAACCTTTCATTCTCTACGGTGACATAGCGCTCTTAACTCGACTGGTATTACCAGTTTCTAAGTCTACAGTATATTACCATTCCCATTTACACGGACTCCGTATCTTCACCCATTCACTCTCTATGATGGCATAGCACCCCTATCTCTACTGATATTACCATTATTTGTTCCTTATGTCTATTATCATTCTCATTGACACGGACTCCGTGTCGGAACCCTTTCACTCTCTACGGTGTCATACAAGCCCTATCTCTATTGATATTACCATTTTTGTTCCTTATGTTTTTATTACCACTGTCATTAACACAGACTCCGTGTTTTCACCCTTTCACTCTCTACGGGGTCATAGCACCCCTATCTCTATAGATGTTACAAATTTTTTGTTCCTTATGTCTACGTTACCATTCTCATTGACACGGACTCCGTGTCTTCACCCTTTCACTCTTTACAGTAACGCAACACTACTTTATTATATGAACTCCTTTCAATTGCTGCACTCAGAGCAAAACAATGTAACAAAAATGCTACTTTATTTCCTTAGAAAATATAAAGCACCCTCAGACATATAGCTCATTCATCATTAATATAAATGTCAGGCATGAGGCTATGTTTTCACATCATAGGGAACTATTTTGGGCTTTTGGTGCATCAGCCCAAATCCGCTTAACCTAATCCTAACTCCAATAATTATTAGGTTTGTAGCGAAACGAAACCTCTAAATCCTTTCATTGGGAAATCGGGACAGGGAATGAACAGGAAAATCCATCTTTTCCCCCCACAGAGCTCGAAGAGGTCCCCATTCCCCGACCGAACTCCCGGTGTAATCTTGAGAGCACAGCCTCGACCATGAAAGCTTACCCAATTTTCTTACCAACAGATTAAAGCGTTAAGAACGTCAGAACAAACCCATTTTTATGTCGATTTCTTCTTCCCGGATACTTTTGACTGGCGTTCTGTCCAGTATACTGTCTTCCTCTGCCTACCCATGCTGGGTAAACGCATTTCCATCTCTCCAAGCTGGAAATACGCACTCAAATCGCTCTCTATATCCAAGCTGAGTAAATGCATCCTCATTTCTCCAAGCTGGAGAGGCTTGCTAAATCACTGCGTACCCAAACTGGGTAAACATATTCACATTTCTCCAAGCTGGAGAGACGCACTCAAATCGCTCTCTACCTAAGCTGGGTAAACGCATTTTCATTTCTCTAAGCTGGAGAGGCTTACTAAATCACTGCGTACACAAGCTGGGTAAACTTCTCTAAGCTGGAGAGACGCAATCAAATCGCTCCCTACCCAAGCTGGGTAAACGCATTCTCATTTCTCGAAGATGGAGAGACTTATTAAATTAAACCCTACCCAAGCATGGGTAACAGTGCTTTTCCAAACTTTCCTTTTTTAACATGGTACATACTATTAAGTAACATCCCTAATATGGATATTCCTCAAAGCATTGCAAAAACGTAAAAAGCAGATATTCATTGTAACTCAATACACTAATTTATAAATAATCAATAATTTGAATACTGTCCTAATTGAGCAGTTCTAATAACTTGGAAGCCACAAAAAGACGTTGTACTGGCAATTTTATATAGTAGCTGTAAGCTTCGCTAGACCAGCGACCCAATGCCTTTAAAAGATATTCCGGAAAGCCTAAAGTTGCGGCAACTGTAACCGCACCTACTCAAAAACTATAATTACCAGCAAAGCCGCACGATTTCAAATTCGATTTAAGCTTATGAAAAAACTAAGACTTGGTAAGAGGTGAAAGATCCTCGCATACAAACAAAGGACCCTCTTTGTTATCCCGCCACCACAAATAAAACATTAACGCTTCTACCGGGCAAATAAAAGACTCAGAACGGGCTAAAACTAACCTACAACCTTGTCCGAATTGATCCGTCTTAGAAAAACGCAGAGTAATAATTTTTTTGAAGGGAATGGCTACTGATCAATGGATAAATCCGAAAATGCTAAATACCTATTGTCACTCAAATTCTGTTTTGTGGTAGTGAATTCCGCAGATCTTAAAAAACCGAAAAACACTGTACAGCAAGCAGCCCAAAAACAATCCATCTTCATAAGTATCAAACCAAGTTGCGTCTTAATACCAGCTAGCACTAAAGGAGTAATCGGCATTTTGGGCTGCCTGTTGCTTGACCCACATCTTTTGATACCTTTTAACACCATAGGTATGCGGAAACATTTAATCATCGGATCAGTATAACCATGCATAACATGCAACGAACTTACAGCGGAAAGATAAACCTGGACTCTTGAAAAGACTCACTTAATGATGCTATAAAACGAAACATAGTTAGCTCTGATGCCGGGAGCGGTGAAACATTTTCGTGAAGCAAGTTGAATTTAACACAAAAGTTTAAAAACGGTTTCTGTGCAGATGAATAAGTCTTTTGTGTCAACGTAGCTAACGATTCTTTTAATAATTGCTGCCACTTTTTATCCAAAGTGGAAACATCTTGTCTTAGCAAATCTGCTGGCACTTGCTTGCGGAACATTGACCTCTCTGCTGTTTGCAAGAACTCCTGGAAATTAAAACGTGACAAGGCATCAGCTTGAAAGTTTTCCGCACCTTAACATGAGTGCCCGAGAAAGAAAAGTTAAAAGTTATTGCCAAAATCACGAGTTCTCTTAATAGCCATACGAAGTGACGATTTTTGCAAAACTCTTTTTGTAAGCATGAAACTACTGCCAAATTATCACTCTTAAATAAAAGACGTTTACGGGACCAAGATGAACCCCAAATAAATGCCGAAATCACGATTGGTATCATTTCCTTAGCAGCAATACTTAAATCTGCAGCACTTGATGGCCATTCTCCCGCAAACCAGTAATTGTCACAGAAAGCACCAAAGCCGATGCTACACGCAGCATCTGAAGTCATATAGAAGTCTGGGGCATACTCCAAACCAGCGAGAATAAACAGGCTACGCCCATTCCATCTTTGGAATACAAGATTCCACCAGTTCAAATCGTCCCTCTCCCACAAGGTGAGATGGTGACAATAAATAAAAAATTCCAGTACATTTGCAGAAGGCAGTGAGTTCCGATGCAATTGACGTAAACGCTGAATTGAAACTTCTAGCAACCAAACTTAAGTGACTTGAAAATAGATTATAGTAAATTTGATAGGGCACAAATAAAAAATATTTCGTAGAATTACTTTTCCTGTATTTAAAATACCCTATAATTACTCTCGTTTTTGCATGTACCTATATTGAGAATTTCAGCTGCTTATTTGCAGCTGAAAATTCTACGTTTATAATTCTCACAATTTTGACCAGTGACTTCTTTAGCAGCTTTATTGTCGCTGAGCATAATCGTCGAGAAAATCGTGCATTAAAAATGCTCTATAAGAGAAAGAGCTCTTTTTGGAATTAATGACGTTTTTTACCATTTCTTTTTTAGTTGCAAATGTTGCCGCTTTTATTCTGAGGTTTACTGCAGAAATTATCTTTATTGAATACAGACAAGAAACACATAAACCTGGTTAAAATGAACCGCACCGACACAAGCTTAAGTGAAATTTTTTCGTCAAAGTTAATCTTTTTCAAATATTAGAAATTTATTTACTAACTTGAACTGTTCGTTTTAAATCAACCTTCTCTTCTAGCAGCTCCTATAATCTATTTTGTAGTCGATTTTTCATTCAAAATATTTCTAGCACTATCCGTGTTATTGTCGCGTTCGTTCTTCTGTCTAAAATACCGCTTTGCTTTTATTGAAATTCAAATTTAATTTTAAATTTTAAGTTCATAGAAGCTATTTCCGATCTAACAGTGCTTATTACACCTGTAATGTTGATGTATATATGTTCTGTTGATTGAAAACTTAATCTATGTACATACTTTTTTGTAACCCTGTCATTTTTAATTGAGAGTATGCGTGATTAAGATACAGATACATCGGCCTATGCTCTACACGTCGTCAGTATTTTTCAATGAACATTAAATGGGCGACAAGGATTCAAATGGCACAAAGAAGAATAGGTGTTATTCCTCTCTCAGATCTTACGACTTTAAGCCAAAGATGGTCGATATGGAAAAGACGTTTCGAACTTATTTGGCAGCCCTAAATATCCACAGATAAGAAACAAAAGCATGCACAAGACAGTCAAGGGACACAAGAACTCATCGAAACATTTCAAGACCGAGGAGGACCTGATGACTATAATAAGGTCCTAGAAAACTTCAAATATGTTCAAAGAAAAACCTCTTCTGGCCTACTATCGCGATACCAATCTTCGAGACCTCCTGGTGAAATTTAACCTCCCATCCTCCCAGCATTGTTTGTATGAAATAATAATAATAATCAAATAAGAAATAAGGGCGTAGTACCATCCCAAGCTAAACGCCGTGCAACCCTTTGGTGAAACATCCCATCAGTTGAACAACCGACTTGGGGAACCAATCAGAAATGGGGCACTTCTTTTGCGAAAATAGAAGAAGAAATTCATCTTGGACGATCATCTTTCAACAAGTCCATTAGCTACTGCTTTTACAATAGTGTTATACTCTGCAACAGATATCAAAGGAGAGGTGCTGCTTGAGGGGCCATCATTTGCACTGCCGTCCTTGTGTCTTGAAGCGCAATGTCTTGAAAGCCCAACCTTGAATTTGCAAACTTTGCTGCAAAAGTGCATGTAAAATTGCCTTGCTGGACCTAGAATAGAAAGAGTATCCGTCAAAACAGAAAACTACAAGTTAACATCTTCCTCGGTTCACAATACGGTCCGTAAAGTAAATAAATGCCTGATCAACTGGCTGTATAAATTGCCATATAGATGCCTGTCAGCTTTTTAGGCCCATTATAGCAAATCGGCTTTACCGATCAAAAGCTTCTATTCGAAACAAAATTTTAAACTGCTTTAGATAAAGAAAACTGCTTTGTTACCTCATCGACTTGGTCATCAATCATATTCTGAAAAGCCTCATCTTCCTCCAACAGTTCCAAATTCGCATCCAAATCATCTCCATTTATCACTGACTCCATCTCAAAAACTACTATTACAGAAGACAGGTGTGCACTTTCAGCGTCACATGACATCATTATTTACAGCGTCACGTGACGTCATTATTTAACAATGGCACTTTTGAACTTCCTTTGATACACATGCCACTTGCCAGAGCAATGTTTCTATTTACTATGTTTGAATACCCTGCCTCTAGCCGTTTTTGTTCCTGATTGAAATCACGACTTAGATATTGACAGTCTCATGTTTCCCCCTTGATTGTGATGCCTGAGCTTTTGACACAATTGTATACGGAATCGAAGAATTGCAGCTACAATGAGGCTATAAAGCAGATGTATCAATCAGATAAAAAAGTTACAGTCTTCCACATTGGCCTTCTCCTACAGGTACGCTGTGTTAGCTATATAAAGAGCTATACCAAATGCCTTCTAAAACGTACATTCTATCTTCAGTTCGCTCATTAATATCACCCATTCATTTCAAATATTTTGTCCTGCAGAATTCCAAGTCTGCGATTCTTTGGAAAATGTTTCCAACTCCATCAAAAAACTTAATTGATGAGCGTAATATCTATATACAAGGTGAGATATTAAGATTATAGTTCGCCTTTCCACAATTCTTGCCTTCATATCAAATAAAAGGAGATGAAGCTCCTTTTTACGTAAAAATAAAAACAAAACGTGAAGATTTTAGGCAAGTTTCCTTTACGGCCCGCGTTTCTCGTTTTGGAACACCCATCTTCTTTTAATGTTAACGCAATGTATAAGGCTCTTCCTAACAAATTTCCTGAGGAGACTTTCGAGAACGTTTTCTACAATTTTGAACTGGAGACTACAATATACTGAACATTGGCTTTTCATTCCGAACATTTTGTTAGTTAGAAAAACGAACGGACTTTTTGAAGTCTTATGCTGATGTTTGTTTCTTTCTTTGCTTTTCAGTCGTTGAACGGAATATTTTACATGACTACAGCCAGGCCAAGTGTCTTTTTGTACACCAGGATTTGAAGTTTTATCCTGAAGATACGGTGAGTGGAATATGTTTATATCTTCAATCTGATCGAGGCCTGCATTTGCGACTGCTACAGCCAGTGACATTTTTGGTTGCTTCCTTTCATGATTAGGCGGCACCTACCGATCCTATATTAGCTCAACTATATTAGTTGTAGCACTGAATGCCGTAAACATGAGTGTAGAAGATAATTTATAGTTACTTCCTGACTTCTACAGGCAATTCAAAATGGTGACGACTTGAAGAATGCAATCAGTCAGCTTTATGAAGAAATATTAAACAAAAACACCCCAAGAAGTGTAGGGGAAGTCATTGTTCAGTATCTCGGAAGACATTCTTGGCGTGTACTTATTCTTTGCAATAATGCGTGAAGGTAATGAAAAGATATGGATTCTTAGATTCATAAAGTGCAACATATACATAATTATATCTATTCTTCTGTTTTACATATAGATATCGGAAACAAATTTAAGAAATCAAAAACGGACTTCAATCATGTCATTGCTACAATGCTGATATGCTTGGCGAAGGCAAAAGAAATGAAAGTAAAGTCTTTAGCGATTCATCTGCATCCCTTCAATATTAAAAGAACTCCGTCAAAAGATCTTAATACTTCACTGGTGCATTACTCGACATCATTACCAAAAAGGATGTTACACTTTCAGTTTAAGAGTCGTACAATTGATGACAGCACAGAACAAAGTACAGAGTACTTTAAGAAAATAAATCGCTATGAAAGGAACAGTGAATTGGACTAAAACTTAATGCCATACAGATTTGTGAACAAATACACACAAATTGATATGTTTAGACGCCTGCTAAATTTCTCGTTTTTCCTGCGAAACCGTTGAACTGAAATAAATTGTTTTTATGTTTATTGTTATGTTAGCCTATAAAGTGCAGTTTACAGTTATATCAAAGACTTTAAGATATCTTGTGAAAAAGCCGAACTATAAGACATTTACCACAGGCAAGTCATTGAAAACTGTGACGTCATGCAAAGACGTCTCTTACATTCCCCGTTTTTCCTGCAAAACCGTAGAGCTGACACAAGTTGTTTTATGTTTATTGTTAGCCTATATGGTGGTCATTACTATTTTATAAAAGACTTTTAGATATCTTGTGAAAAAGCAGAGCTATAAGGTTATCTGTAACTGGGGGAACGGGGAATCGAGGGACGGGGAATTGGGGAACAGGGAATCGGGGAATATGACGTCATATTCCCCCTATTCTCAATCTGTGAACGGGGGAACGACAGCAAATTATCTTTGCATTCCCCGATTCCTCGGGGAATCTGTAAAAGGGGGAATCTGTACAAGGGGGAATCTGTAAAAGGGGGAATGTTGGAGATAATGCCGTTATTGATTCAATTTTAAGGTGGCAAATACCATTGATGATAGCATGTTAAGGTGGCACGCCATGTTAGAAATCCACCAGACAATGCTGGTTGTTTTATAATTCAATTTGATTCGTTTTTTCTATCGATTCCGTAAAATCCCTGGGAATCCCCTCTGTCTGAAAAATGATTGCCGGAAATAGCATGTAATTCTAGTCGCTCGTTTGTCTGCTCTGAACTTCAACACGTGTGGCCTTCCCCTGCGTTATTTCTGTGATGGACTAAGTGCTTTTTGGAAAAATGGCTCTGAATAAATCATTCAGAGTCCAAAAAATTAAACCTAAAGACGATTGTTTTGAAATCTTCAAATGGAAAGATGTCGTTCGGGAAGAGGAGATTGGGCGTGGCAGTCTTGCAACAGTTTATCGTGGCACATTAGTCGTGTCATCTCTGGAAACACTGAGCGTCGTCCTGAAAGGAATTTAAGAAAGAGGCGAAGCTTCTTCACAACCTTGCTCGACATGATAACATTGTGAAATTTTTAGGAGCAACTACATGTGACAGGCATAACAAATAAAAACACAACTTTGTAATCATAACATGTCCGTTTTCTTCGACCCCAAAAACTAACTCTCCAAATTACAAGTTCACCTCACGTTTTTCCTACACGCGTTCCATTCGATTCGCGTTCGAAAACTAAAAATACGTGTGTATAAAACGGGGGCGGGGGATAGGCAAAGCCCTCACATACATCTCTGCGATTAGCGTTGATGTAGAAATATGTAGCTTTTTTTTCTCAAGCGTTTGGAGACAGCAAAGTAACGAATTCTCTTGGGCAATTTTTGCAACATGCAGACTGTAAATACGATTTGAATTCATTCCATACCTACAGCAGCCACAATTTGAAAGGCTAGCGTTTGAATTTGGAAGGGCATTTTCATCTGGCGTCTGATCTTTTGAAAAAATTATTTTATTAACATACATCATCATTTTTATAGCAAATATCTATATGAACATGTTTATTGACAATCTTTAGTTCTGTTGAAATTTTACCCAGGGTACACTCTTTTTTTTAATAAGCAACTGTTCAATAAGCAACCAGGGCTAACACTGTGCTAAAATTTCTGGTGAAATAGCTTTCTTTATACTGTACATCCTTGCAAACTTGTCAGTCACATTGAGAAGCCAGAAAAGAGCCAAAATAAGAGGTTTTAGGGGGTACCAGGGATTCTGTGACGGCTGAAATCCTAGATATGTTAAGCAACTCTTGAGGGCTGGACCAAAGTCAAGTTGCTTATTGAAAAAAAAGTGCATTGAAATTTGTACTTCCAATACTAAAATGTGATCCTTCGGTTTCTATAGCTTGTTAGGATTTTTATCTTATTCTATGATATCAAAATCACAGTTCGAAACAAAAGGTGTTTTTCATATTTTAACATGTTGTGCCATCTTAACACCAAATTAAATTTTAACATGAAGGGCGTTTCCTGAATTTCTTACATTTTGTACCGCCTTAACATGAAATCAAAAAATAAATGGAAGGACACTATCAGAAATTCTTACATGTGTGCCACCTTAAATTCTTTAATGCTGTGCCACCTTTACATCAAATTGAATTATAAGACAACCGAAGCTTTGCCTCTTTCTTAAATTCCTTTTCGCAACTATTCATATAATTGATTCTCACGGACTACATCAGAGAAGCGCAATATGCCGACGACATTGCTATTTTTAGTGTCTCCGCAATTGGTCTGCAGATGATGTTGACAGCGTATAACGAACTATCCAAGAAAATGGGTCTTTCTATCAACATCAAAAAAACCGAAACAATGTGTCTTGGGCCTGAGGCAGATTTCTACATCGATGGGAAGCTGATGAACAATGTGAACCGCTTCAAGTATCTTGGTAGCTTTGTCACAAACAAATGCTCGATGAAAGAGGAGATCACCACACGTATTCAAGCAGTGTCGTCAGCTTATGGTCGACTGCGAAAACGTGTCTTCGACTCCCACGACCTCACCACCTCAACAAAGATCAAAGTATACGCACATTGCCTGATGCCGCTGTTGACGTGTGGTTGTGAAACCTGGACACTGTACCGCCACAATATCTCGCAGCTTCGTACAGTTCAACAGCGTCACCTTAGAAGGATTCTGAGGATTCGATGGAGCGACCACATAAGCAACGAGGAGGTTTTGAACCGAGCAGGTGTTGAAGACATTGAAATCGTTCTGACCAGAAACCGCTTACGATGGCTCGCCACGTCACCAGAATGAATGATGAATGTCCTGCTTAAGGAACTTCTCTTTGGTGAACTCGATAATGGCTCTCGCTCAGTCGGTCGTCCGAAACTACGCTATAAGGACACGTGCAAAAGCGTTTTGAAAGATGGAGAAGTATTGGACGAATGGCAGCAAGTTGTACACGATAGACCTCTTTGGAGGGACTTGGTTAAAAACACTTGCCAAAAACTGAATGATAAACGTGTCGATCGGTACGTTCGTTTGAGAGAGCAAAGAGCACAAAGACGTTCTGCTAGAGAGTGATTTCATATTTATATTATTATTGTTTTAGTCTAGTTAGATTTTGTCTTTTGTCTTTTGCTTTCAATATTTATGTGTCTCACCCGCATCTGTTGGTATAGGCGTAGGCTTAATTTTTGGGACTCTATCAATGGTATTTGCCACCTTAAAATTGAATCAATAACGGCATTATCTCCAACATTCCCCTTTTTACAGATTCCCCTTTTACAGATTCCCCGGGGAATCGGGGAATGCAAAGACACTTTGTTGTCGTTCCCCCTTTTACAGATTGAGAAAAGGGGGAATATGACGTCATATTCCCCGATTCCCCGTTCCCCGATTCCCCGTTTCTCGATTCCCCGTTCCCCCTTTTAGTGGGTTATTATGCTTGTTGTGGTGGGGTTTTTTGCCTACTGTGGTGGATAAGCACTACTGTGGTGGGTTATTATGCTTGTTGTGGCGGGTTATTATGCTTGTTGTGGTTGGGTTTTTGCGTACTGTGGTGGATAAGCACTACTGTGGTAGGTTATTATGCTTAATGTGGTGGGTTATTATGCTTGTTGTTCTGGGGTTTTTTGCGTACTGTGTTATACGACAGATTTATAACAATGATATATCAGCTTGAAATTACTTCTACTAAAGGGCAAAAGTTTGACTTACGACCTTTATAAGGTTGAACCAGGACCGCAGCACGACAGGATTCACTTCAGAAAGACGACAGCGCTGTAAGCTTTACTTTACCAATTCGTCACACCCTCAGGAGAGACGACAAAGCCTAGAAATTTGACACTGTGACGAGCGAAATGACATTTGCTGGGTTTCAATTTCAACTTAGCTTCACGCAACCGATCGAACACTGAAGATAATCGATGTAAATGATCTTCAAAATCAGAAGAGAATACAATAATATCGTCAATGTAAATCAAGCACAGTTTCCATTCTAAGCCAGCTAAGACCCGTGACATAAGACGCTGAAATGTAGGAGGTGCGTTTGTCAGCCCAAAACTCATAACATTATATTCAAATAGTCCAGCATGGGATATGAAAGCTGTTTTTGACTGAGAATATGGATCCATGGCAACCTGATGGTAACCTGACTGAAGATCGAGGGTAGTAAAGTACTTAGATCCTGCAAGTGCATCGAGAGCGTCGTCGATTCGAGGGAGTGGGTAGCTATCCTTCCTAGTGACTGCATTCAACTTCCGATAGTCAACGCAAAATCTAGTCGTACCATCCTTTTTTCTTACCAAAACAATGGGTGAGCTCCAGGGACTAGACGAAGGCTGTATTATATTCTGTTGCAACATATTTGAAATATGTGTGTCTATCTCTTGTCTTTGGGTTTGGGAAACCCTATACGGGGATTGCTTTATAGGTCTTGCATCGCCTGTATAAATTTCATGTTCAATGATAGAGGTACGACCTAAATCAAGACTTGACGTGGCGAAGATATCAGAGTATGACAAGAGCAAATCAGATAACGCAGCATTTTCAGGCTCTAAAAGATCAGGACTCTTAACGGACTTCAATTGGGCAACAAGGCTGTCTTGTTCGACCTTATGAGATGGTGATGTGGCATGTATGGCAGAAATGTTCTGATCAAAGGCAGAATTTGGTAGAATATCATCTGGCTGTAGTTCTGTGAACGTTGCAATTTCAGAGCCACAATGAAGGATGACAGGTTCATCAGAGGGGTTCAACAATCGAAACGAGACATTCCCTTCAGCAGTTGGAGATGAGAGTGAGGCAGCGCCAATAAGACGAAAACGAGTAGTGAGATGGTCATTGCCTTCAAGAAGACCGGTGACAGCACACGATGGTGGAATGTCAAGATGTGCAGGGATGATTGTTTCAGAGCGAGGTTCTATAATTTGCGTCGAGGCCACTACGACAGAGCAAAGAAGAGGTGGTGAATTTCCTGCAGTGAATGAAACTGTATTCCCGGGAGCAAAAGTGACAATTTGGCCAGAAACATCTATCACAGCACTATTTTCATGGAGAAACTCACGACCCAAGACAACATTGTAAGCGAGGCCAGGAATAATGGATGCTCTACATTCATACTGATGATTACCTATGTCAATAGGAAAAGTGACAAAGCCCATTACACGAACAGTCGCGCCATTTGCAGTTTGAATACTCGCAATTTCGTCACGCGGTTCTTGCAGCGAAAAATTGGGGCGCAAAATTGATTCATAAAATGTTCACTTATGACTGAAACAGCGGCACCAGTGTCCACTAAAAGCTTAACATTCGTTTTGAGAACACTTCCCCAGATTAAAACATTTCCAGAACAAGCTACGTTATCAGGTTTTGAAGTGCTGTTATTCGATAAACAAGGAACTGCATTGATTTCTTTATTTGATTCATTACGAATTTCATCATTTCTGTTATTCGAAGGCAATTCAGAGACTTTTGAACCTTGACGCTTTTCAACCCATTCTTCAAAGGAAATGTCACTCATTTCATCAGGATATACAGACGGGGGTTTCACTTGACTGACAATGTTCGGGGCCTTCAGTTCCCCCAGCGGGAAGGCCCTTGACCGTTTAAATTTTGCGAGTTTGGTGGCTGCATTTGATACCCCGCAAAGGCTCTGTTGGACTGGGGACGGGGGTTTGGACGAAAATCTTGAAAACCAGACTGAAATTGTGTAACTCTGTTTTCTCTCATTGGGGCATAATTGCTCATGTCGCAATAGCGAGCCACGTGACCAACACGACGACAAGAATTGCAAATAGGTTGCCCATCGGAAGCGCGAAGGTTTCGCCCCCTGACATTAGATCTTTGAAATCTGGGCCTATTATTCTGTGGGAAACGAGGACTATTTTCTAGGCGTTGATCCATTGCCGCAATGAGGTCAGATCTCAAATTCTGGAGGCCGTAAGAATCTTCAGTTGGTGGATTAAAATCACAACCAGGCATAAGGTTGTTGGCTGAATTGAAAGCATTGATTGGCTGGTGTGAGGATTGAGTATTTTTGTTGTTCGGACCAGCTAGTGCAAGCAACAGATTAACTTGGCCTTCGAGCTCTTTTATGCGTTTGTCCTGTGAATTGGTGTCTGAAATTGTTGGGCTGAAAGACTTCGAAACAGCATCACGGAGGCGTGCAAGGTTTTCTGCCTCAGCGAAATTGGTTGGCTTGTTCAAAACAACGTGATTTTTTATTTCTGGATTAAGGCCGTTGATAAAAATATTCATCATTTCAACATCGGTCAATTCTAAACGTTGACATTTCTTAATTATATCCTCAGTATAGACTACAAGGGGTTCATGTTCATATTGCTTCCGAGCATAAAGTTCTTGTCTGATAAGAAACTGGAGATCTTGATTCCCAAATCTATTTTTCAAAGCTTGAAGCAGATTTTCGAAATTTCCTGTAGTTTCATCAGGTAAGGTTTGAAACCAGGCCAAAGCAGGCCCACTCAACAAAAGGGGAAGAGCACCAAGTTTCTTCGCGTTGCTCCAATTATAAAACCTCGCAAGTCTAGAAAATTTATCAATCCATTCGTTGACATCCTCAGTGGAATACCCACTAAACGGGGGTTGCTTAAAAAGTCCCGATTGAGCATTACCCTCTAGAGCAGCTTGCATAGCAGTGACACGCGTTTGCAGATCGTCAATAGTGGCTTCCATTATTGTTTTGGCCAAAACGTGCAGATTAATAAACCAATAAAATATTAAATACGAGAATAAAACGATGCAAGTACGTGAAAGATAGCGAAGGACGACTTTCACGGGCAGTAGAATAAAAATACACGAAATCAGTCAATGCACAAAAATACGTGAATATGAATATCAGCGTTCTTGAAGCAAATTATTCTGGCAATATAAACAGCGTTCATCATTCAATATCAAGTAGAATTTATTCTTTGAGAATTGCTCTGTTCTGTCAAGTTAAAGAACGAATACTCCTACTTTGATCTCACGTGAGATTAAAGATTACGACGGATAACGATAACACAACGTTCGACAAAATTTGACTTCAGTACAAAACTTCTTTCCACGAGCCACGTCGTGGACACCAGTATGTTATACGACAGATTTATAACAATGATATATCAGCTTGAAATTACTTCTACTAAAGGGCAAAAGTTTGACTTACGACCTTTATAAGGTTGAACCAGGACCGCAGCACGACAGGATTCACTTCAGAAAGACGACAGCGCTGTAAGCTTTACTTTACCAATTCGTAACATCAACTCTCTTAAAATTAACTGCTCAAAACCTTTTATAATCAGAAAGCACATGGCAAAACGCCCTAACTAAAAACCTAAAAACCAATCAGAAGTAAGAATATATGATACGATTAAATAACTGTCCAATCAGAAAATAGTAATAGTGTAAAGTGTTCTAGAAAAGTCTATGAATCGTTCGATTAAACATTACGCAACAAAACAACTAAAAATAACCAAAGTTCAAGGTTCATCAACCTCTTCTTCGAAACATAACCTCTTCTTCAACCATCTGGTTTAATTGTTCAACAACTGTGGTGGATAAGAACTACTGTGGTGGGTTATTATGCTTAATGTGGTGGGTTATTATGCTTGTTGTGGTGGGTTTTTTTGCGTACTGTGGTGGATAAGCACTACTGTGGCGGGTTATTATGCTTAATGTGGTGGGTTATTATGCTTTTTGTGGTAGGGTTGTTTGTGTACTGTGGTGGATAAGCACTACTGTGGTGGGTTATTATGCTTGTTGTGGCGGGTTATTATGTTTGTTTGGTGGGGTTTTTTGCCTACTGTGGTGGATAAGCACCCCTGTGGTGGGTTATTATGCTTGATGTGGTGGGTTATTATGTTTGTTGTGGTGGGTTTTTTCCGAACTGTGGTGGATAAGGACTACTGTGGTGGGTTATTATGCTTGTTTTGGCGGGTTATTATGCTTGTTGTGATGGAGTTTTTTGCGTACTGTGGTGGATAAGCACTACTGTGGTGGGTTATTATGCTTGATGTGGTGGGTTATTATGCTTGTTGTGGTGGGATTTTTTGCGTACTGTGATGGATAAGCTCTACTGTGGTGGATTATTATGCTTAATGTGGTGGGTTATTATGCTTGTTGTGGTAGGGTTTTTTGCGTACTGTGGTGGATAAGCACCATTGTTGTGGGTTATAATGCTTGATGTGGTGGGTTATTTTGCTTGTTGTGGTGGGGTTTTTGCGTACTGTGGTGGATAAGCACTACTGTGGTGGGTTATTATGCTTGATGTGGTGGGTTATTATGCTTGTTGTGGTAGGGTTTTTTGCGTACTGTGGTGGATAGGAACTACTGTGGTGGGTTATTATGCTTAATGTGGTGGGTTATTATGCTTTTTGTGGCGGGTTATTATGCTTGTTGTGGTGAGGTTTTTGCGTACTGCGGTGGATAAGCACTACTGTGGTGGGTTATTATGCTTGATGTGGTGGGTTATTATGCTTGTTGTGGTGGGGTTTTTTGCGTACTGTGGTGGATAAGCTCTACTGTGATGGGTTATTATGCTTAATGTGGTGGGTTATCATGATTGTTGTTGTGGGGTTTTTTGCATACTGTGGTGGATAAGCACTATGGTGGGTTATTATGCTTAATGTGGTGGGTTATTATGCTTGTTGTGGTGGGGTTTTTTGTGTACTGTGGTGGATAAGCACTACTGTAGTGGGTTATTATGCTCGGATGAAAAGCTAAGAAACTCTTTTTTTAAGAACAAGATGGTTTGTACGCAAAGGAACAGAAGTACAATATATTTCTCATCGTTCTTCCCCAAAAGGCTCCATTTATACTTAAAGTTAGAAATGAAGAGAAGTTTCTATGAATTTGCTGTAAAAATTAGTATTTATACATATCCCACAACAAGGAATAGTATAAGGAACTTTCAGCCTCATTTTGTTGAAAAATTAAGGAACTCCAGCCTCAACTCAGACCAAAGGTTCCATATAAAAAAATGTGTATTGTGTTTTAGTTTATTTTTTATAGTGACGTTGTGGCTACGAATAGTCGTCTGGAATCAACCTCATACCCAGGGTAAATAGGACCTCTACGTGAACACTGCGCTACCCCATTTGACCCTGGAACCGGTTTCGATGTTCTGCATTCTGATTGGCTAAGAACAAAGAATAGAATTATGTTGTTTGCATACATTAGCAATGGCATTCCACCAAATGAACGAAATTTCAAAACAAAACCGCTGCGGCCCGGGGCTTTTCCACTCCTATCCGACAAAAAAAAAACACCCAAAGTTTGCTTTGAACTGAAATGGAATAGAAAGAATGTACAGAAAGTTTGTAGCACTTGCTTTCCCGCGGTAAAATTTTGAGCAAGCAAGGAAAGGTATAAAGATAAAGAAAAATAATTTTCAAGAAGCCAAAGTGAACTAAAACAGTAAAATTTTGTATTTAGAAAATAACATTGTTTACTGTTTTGGCTAGAACTTTTTCTCATCAAGTCAGTTTTGCAACATTTGTTGAACACAATTTCAAAGTGGAGAAATCTCATTCATGCAATAGCAAAGCCAAAGTTCTTTGCAGCAAATATGTATATGATTCAACTTATATATCTTTAACAAATCTACAGGCTTTAAATAAATTGATCTCACCTGAAATACTTGTATACTTCTGATATCTACTTGTAAAAGAGGAAAGCATATAACAAGAGTGCAAGATAATAAGCAGATGGGATTTTCAATGTGCAGATGGACAGCTGCTGCCCTTGATTTGGCTTTGCTGCCCCTATAACAATAAAGGGCAGCAGATATGTCAATCAGCCAATAATATTGCTCATCTGCCAGATCCCTATCAATCCACCTCATTAAGTCATTAACACTTTAAATTCAATAGGAGCTTGACCGCTCTATTGTTTAGATTCTTCTTTGATTACCAAAAGAAAAAGGTGTGAATCAGTGAAAAGAAGGAGAACAAGAGAAGCCCTGAGGGCTGCCCTTGTTTCAACATTGACAAGTTTCACTTGTGTGAGATGTCATTAATTTCTTTAGTTTAATTTCATTAATTCATTCAAAACAAACCTGCATGCTGCTGTGGATCCCAACTATGCTTGAGAAATAATATAAGAAATGAGAATTCTTTCCTTGATTCTATTTTATTCATATTCAACCAATTTAATGCATAGTGCAGCCCCTCTTTTCAAAAAAGAAACCGATAAACAGTCAGTTATGACAGTCACATAGCAGGAATCCGCTACCCTTCCTGATAGAAAATCAGTAAATTCCATCTTTCAAAATAACATTTTGTTTGATTTTATTTTTTTAGAAAAAGGAAAATAAAAAACCTTTCTGGTTTGTGCAATTAAACAACACCGGCATCGCGCAATTAACGTTTTCCAAAATAAAGCGCAAGAAGTCAGTTAAGTCATAATGAAAAATTTCAGTAGAAACTCTAACACGATCATCAACTTTCTAAATGTGTAATGCCTCGAATTTATCTGCAGAATTTAAGTTTAAAAAAAGGTCAATGCATAGACCTAACAAAATAATACCTTTTCCAAAATTCCTGCATATTCCACAGATTTTGCTCAATTCTTGACGGAGGTTTTACTAGATGAGAGTTCATTCCCAATTCCAATTCCATTATTGGAAGTAGCCTATCATTGATTTGCGCACACTGTGGTGAACCAAAATGAATTGAAGTTGTATATTATCGCTTCTTTGACGAACTCGACGCAAAATACACGCAATGACAATTCAGCATGAAACATGAAGTTTGCGTATCTCATTCCTTCGTATACCCTAGTAACTATATCAGCTGTGAGAAGATAGACTACTGTCATACTAACTCGGCCCAGTACTTTGTTAACACTGCTACCACGGTAACCTATAAAATCAACACTATAGCACGTGTCCCTTTGTTTACAACAAAGCTTCATACTGGCTAACAATAGACCAGCGCATGGAAAGGGCCATAAGGGGAGCCAATTGAAACAATCATCAAGAGAGATATGACAAAAACTTTGATAAATAAGTATGATAAGAAGAATAAAACAATAAAAATCCGGCAACAAAGAAATAGAAAATAACTCCACTTCTAGAGGCTAGCAACATAAGCGAAAATATGTTTCTCAGACTAAAATCAATCTCAAACAAGGGAATTTCTGTGAATTGATAGATAACTTGTCATATATAACCAGATACTTTAAGGTAGCCCAACTATCTTTAGCATTATATTCTCAATAGAACTGTTCATGATAACGAAAATAATTGAAAAATACTTATTCTTGAATCAAAGTGTTAGAATCCAATTCAAAGATGTATGAACTTCGAAGCCTTAACAGTCGAAGAAAAGAGCGGAGTTCGCACGGAACTCAGGTCTCAGTTTCATAAAGACTCAGATATGATTCTCAGATTAAAGACTAACTCAAATCAGGGAATTTCTGTGAATTAATAGATAAATCGTGATATTTAATGAAAATGATGAGATTTTTTTTGTTTTAAAGCTTAAATTTAAGACTTAAGAAGGGGCAGCGAACGGGCAGCAGAAGGGCAGCAAAGGGGCAGCAAATAAAGTCTTATATATAGAATAACCAGATTAAGCTGCACAACTATCTTTAGCATTATATTCTCAATAGAACTGTTCATGATAACGAAAATAATTGAAAAATACTTATTCTTGAATCAAAGTGTTAGAATCCAATTCAAAGATGTATGAACTTCGAAGCCTTAACAGTCGAAGAAAAGAGCGGAGTTCGCACGGAACTCAGGTCTCAGTTTCATTAAGACTCAGATATGATTCTCAGATTAAAGACTAACTCAAATCAGGGAATTTCTGTGAATTAATAGATAAATCGTGATATTTAATGAAAATGATGAGATTTTTTTTGTTTTAAAGCTTAAATTTAAGACTTAAGAAGGGGCAGCGAACGGGCAGCAGAAGGGCAGCAAAGGGGCAGCAAATAAAGTCTTATATATAGAATAACCAGATTAAGCAGCACAACTATCTTTAGCATTATATTCTCAATAGAACTGTTCATGATAACGAAAATAATTGAAAAATACTTATTCTTGAATCAAAGTGTTAGAATCCAATTCAAAGATGTATGAACTTCGAAGCCTTAACAGTCGAAGAAAAGAGCGGAGTTCGCACGGAACTCAGGTCTCAGTTTCATAAAGACTCAGATATGATTCTCAGATTAAAGACTAACTCAAATCAGGGAATTTCTGTGAATTAATAGATAAATCGTGATATTTAATGAAAATGATGAGATTTTTTTTGTTTTAAAGCTTAAATTTAAGACTTAAGAAGGGGCAGCGAACGGGCAGCAGAAGGGCAGCAAAGGGGCAGCAAATAAAGTCTTATATATAGAATAACCAGATTAAGCAGCACAACTATCTTTAGCATTATATTCTCAATAGAACTGTTCATGATAACGAAAATAATTGGAAAATACTTATTCTTGAATCAAAGTGTTAGAATCCAATTCAAAGATGTATGAACTTCGAAGCCTTAACAGTCGAAGAAAAGAGCGGAGTTCGCACGGAACTCAGGTCTCAGTTTCAAATAGACTCAGATATGATTCTCAGATTAAAGACTAACTCAAATCAGGGAATTTCTGTGAATTAATTGATAAATCGTGATATTTAATGTTTTCAAATATGGTGGATCTTCTGAACAATTTGAGGTTAAAAATTGTGGAGCAGCAATGTGGATGGTTGATCGCGTAGACATTGAACGTCAGCATAAGAATTTCTTAAAGTTATTGCGATAAAATTTTCTGGTCCACTTTTTTCACGTAATATCTTATTTTTAACAAATCTATTTGGTAATCATCTACAATCCTTCACAAAATATGCTGAGACCAGTAACCCAAATTTACTGGCGACAGTCATCAGTTTAACTTTTTGTACTTCACTCCCTTCCCCCTTGAAGCAATGTTGTGTCCAAATTTATAGCGTTCTACGATGTTGGCGCACTCAATTTGCGGCCATCTTCAGCAAGTCAAACTAGATGGCACTCCATGGAGGAGACGGGAGAGGGCAGAAGAAGGGGAGGACAGAAGTAGTCTAAGAGTTTTAGTTTGTGATTTTATGGCGTTTACTCAAACCATGGGTATTGTGGACACGATTTGAGTAGATAATAAAATATGTGTATTGTATAGCTTTTTTCTAAATGAATAAATCTTACTTGCTGCCTGCTTGTCTTTATTTCAATCGTGTTTATCTGCTTCATCGCTCTCTCCTTGCTTGATTCTTGACCGTTTGTCTTGGCCTACTTTCGAAAAGTTACGCGCTCTAAAGTTTTGGCCTGAGAACTAGACTAGTCCCCAGACCGACGCAGCCTCCCAAAGACTCTCATCCACTAGAATTTGAATATGCAGGAATTTTGGAAAAGGTATTATTTTGTTAGGTCTATGCATTGACCTTTTTTTAAACTTAAATTCTGCAGATAAATTCGAGGCATTACACATTTAGAAAGTTGATGATCGTGTTAGAGTTTCTACTGAAATTTTTCATTATGACTTAACTGACTTCTTGCGCTTTATTTTGGAAAACGTTAATTGCGCGATGCCGGTGTTGTTTAATTGCACAAACCAGAAAGGTTTTTTATTTTCCTTTTTCTAAAAAAAATAAAATCAAACAAAATGTTATTTTGAAAGATGGAATTTACTGATTTTCTATCAGGAAGGGTAGCGGATTCCTGCTATGTGACTGTCATAACTGACTGTTTATCGGTTTCTTTTTTGAAAAGAGGGGGCTGCACTATGCATTAAATTGGTTGAATATGAATAAAATAGAATCAAGGAAAGAATTCTCATTTCTTATATTATTTCTCAAGCATAGTTGGGATCCACAGCAGCATGCAGGTTTGTTTTGAATGAATTAATGAAATTAAACTAAAGAAATTAATGACATCTCACACAAGTGAAACTTGTCAATGTTGAAACAAGGGCAGCCCTCAGGGCTTCTCTTGTTCTCCTTCTTTTCACTGATTCACACCTTTTTCTTTTGGTAATCAAAGAAGAATCTAAACAATAGAGCGGTCAAGCTCCTATTGAATTTAAAGTGTTAATGACTTAATGAGGTGGATTGATAGGGATCTGGCAGATGAGCAATATTATTGGCTGATTGACATATCTGCTGCCCTTTATTGTTATAGGGGCAGCAAAGCCAAATCAAGGGCAGCAGCTGTCCATCTGCACATTGAAAATCCCATCTGCTTATTATCTTGCACTCTTGTTATATCAATTTTGAAGGAGCCAAAATCTAGCTAACCAATTCACAAAAAAAAAGATTTCTTTCTGACTTGCAAAACTCTCGGTGAAATTTCCAAAATTAAATTAACAAACATGATAACTTCTAGCCACAGCAAGCGCTTACTAACATGGATTTCTCTCTATTGATTCCTTTTAAGCATTTACCTGTTCATTTTGTCAACCGGTCCCAAGGGTATCTGTTGCGGGCTGAGGTAACAACAACAAACAACAACAGATATCCTTGGGAACGAAGTAGCGTCTGGAATGTGAATCTGTGTCCAGACGAATATTCGTCCAACTTTGAGACGGTTGGTCAAGCAACAGTGCAACACAGAACAGAGGCATGTCGTCAAAGCTAGAGCTGTGGAATTTGGAGGAATTTCTAAGAAAGCATGGAACTGTGTATGGCTATGAATATAATATTGACAAATGGATTGGGGATCATTTTTCGCGTTTGAAAGGTAAACACAAGTACACTCCCCTTCCGAAAGTATCCTGAAATGTCGATCATTTTCATGCCCAATTTCATTCATGAAAAGTCTATGGGGCTTCTGTACATTGTCGTAAAAATATTTGCTCTTAGGCCCCTTGACCGCCATTGGCGGCCATTTTGTTCAATCGTCCGGATACTTTTGGAATGGGAGTGTAGATACATATCTAGGTAGCTAGATAGTCTACACAATTGAATTTTTGAATAAAATTAGGGTACCCTACCGGTAGAGGTGGGAGTAATCGTACAGTTAAGCTTTTTAGGCCTATATTTTGCAATCTGTTTTTCAATGTACAAAAATATCTTTATATTATTTTAGACCAGCCCTTTTTGTGTCAAAATATAGATTTTCAAGACATAAAACCTTTTCAGTGACTTACCAAATCGTTTTTTGTTAGTAGCTAGTACTCGATGCGGGAGTTTTCGTACAGCGGCGGGAGTTTCCGTACAGTTTGTTATTTGAAAAAAAGAGTACAAAAACGCTGCAGTTTTATCAGTTTTTCAGTTCATGGTTTGGTCATAAGTCCCAAGATACGAAAAATGCTTTTGAAATAAATTTCTGAGGGGTTTTATCTTTTTTAAGCAGTGTCAAATTAGACACTGCCTTAGCGGCGTCGAGTTTCGTTCGAAGGCCATTTTTCCAGTCCTTCCCCACCACTAGTTTCTTTTTGGGCTCTCTCCGTTCTGAAGCAACTCTCACAAATCAGCCAGCTTGGCAAACAAGAGAATATAGTTTTGCACTTATCCT
The DNA here is from genome assembly GCA_014526335.1 of Chrysaora quinquecirrha. Lineage (NCBI taxonomy): Eukaryota > Metazoa > Cnidaria > Scyphozoa > Semaeostomeae > Pelagiidae > Chrysaora > Chrysaora quinquecirrha. Next base: position 8,484,974 of record JACTAT010000014.1, read on the forward strand.
GCCATCCTTTGAATTAAATTTTCTTGAGTTTCCTATTTTTAATAATTTTTTTAAGTCGAAATTTACGATTACTCCCGCTGTACGATTACTCCCACCTCTACCCTATGTCCATTAGGCTAATTCAAAATAATTCGATTTCTATTCAAATGCAAACTTTTCAAGTTACAGTTGCACAGGTAAAACGCCCAAGTAATTCTACGTGAAAGGCGACGTGAAATCACCTGTGTAATCCATCGTAGGATTAGACGAATCGTGAAATCCTACATACCTTGTAATGACACAAAGGTGTAATTCTACTTTGGTGTAAGCCAATGGCGTGTAATTCTACGTGAAATCCAACGGAGGTGTAATTCCCATTTAGTGTAAGCCAATGGCGTGTAATTCTACATGAAATCCAACGGAGGTGTAATTCCCATTTAGTGTAAGCCAAAACTGTGTAATTCTATGTGTAAGGACAAAGTGGTGTAATACCCACTTCGCTGTAATTCTACATGAATGCAATTCAAGATCAAATAACACAACAGGCACTGTCTTTATAGAATTTAAATCAGAAATCCTTTACTACTTTCAAAAATCACGCAAATGAAATACAGAATAATGAAAGTTTGCATATTTAAACATAGTATAACAATGTTGTAAGAGTTCTGTAATCAATCTTTCCAATCGCAACAATAATAAAACAAATTAAACAACAGTTAATGCATCTTGTGTTTCATTCATTGTCCTCGTATTCAAGCAGTGAAGGTATAACTTGCTTTTTTCCAAAGCTAAAATGTAAGAGAATTATAGTTTACAATTAGCACGATATTTGCTAACACAACATAATGAATTGTGATAAAATCATCAAGACTTTTAAGAGAAGTTTCATAGAACATAAATAGACATACCTTTTTGGAAGGATTGGTGACACCAATTCTTTCAAAGCATTCTAAAAAAATATAAGGCAATTAGATATAGTCATCATTTTTATCAAAGTCTGGTGATAAAAAAAAGTGAAAGCTAGAGAAGCTTGTTGTAGATGACTCACTGGGAATATTCAAGGAATGATGAAACTCTAGCAAGCAGCAACTTCAGCTGTTGGAAATTTTGCCTGAAATAAACAGTCAAAAAAACCTCAATATTAGTTTACCAAAAGAATTATCAGGTTAGCCATATAACAAAAAACACACAATTATATAAAAATTCCATTAATCTAAATCAGTTCTTATATTAAAAGAGTTTTAAAATTTTTCCTACCTTTTGTAAAGGAACTTTTCAAGTCTTGATTTAATGTTGTTAACTGCACAGTTTCTTCTTATGAGCTAGAAAATCAACCAGCTCTCATATTGCCAGAGGAAGCTGTTGACATCAAACTATTATCTAGGATACCTTAACTCAAAAATAATCCATATTGACCTGAATCTTTTTTGGCCTAGACTTTGAATTGCAGAAAAATGAAAAGCAAGGCAAGACAAACTGAAAAGTATTATGTTCTCAACCACTTATTTTTTAAACTGCCATCTTGAATGGGGATTTCTGATTGGCTCTAATAATAATCATGTGATATTTAAAAGGTGTGAATTGAGGTCTCTGATTGGATTTAATTGTGGTAATTACAAAAGGCTGAAATTCAACATACAATTACACAGTTCATGGTATTACAATAGCCGTGAAATGACACAGCAGGTGAAATACTACACAGTATTTCACTTCCCTTGGTATTTCACCACTGTAGGATTACACTGCCTAATAAAAAAAGTTGAAATACAACATAGAATTACACAGTTCATGGTATTACAATAGCCGTGAAATGACACAGCAGGTGAAATACTACACAGTATTTAACTTCCCTTGGTATTTCACCAGTGTAGCATTACACTGCCTAATAAAAAAAGTTGAAATACAACATAGAATTACACAGTTCATGGTATTACAGTAGCCGTGAAATGACACAGCACGTGAAATACTACACAGTATTTCACTTTCCTCGGTATTTCACCAGTGTAGGATTTCTCGAGCGTTTTACCTGTGTTGCCTTATTGCGGGGGGAGGATGGGAATGTTATAGGACGTATTTGGCCTAGGTAATTTATCAGTATTCTGATAAAGGCGAAGAGCAAGGAAACTTGCGACTTTGAAGAGATTGCAAAATGACTAGAGTGCTGTCGCCCTGAATGCACCTAACGTGTTTTTGAACAGGAATTTTTCTGTCCTTCTGAAGCGCAATGAGAAGAGCCTGGCGCAAGACTGTACCAAAAACCCACGAAATTATTTTCAAACAACGCCATCTTTTCCGATAATCCTTGTATTGATTTTCTGAAGTGATTATTTCCGGAAGTAATTACGTTCTAAAAAAGAGTACTTTTCTTGTCATTTTTGCGTTCCTAAAATCTTGAAATCTTTTGTGGTTCTAATGAGTTTACAACAATTTTTCTGCTAACCTTTGCTTCAAACTGCAGCAAAAACTTTTTCAAGACTTGCATGCAAGTCTTTAGAACATGTTTTGATAAATTTACACATTAAGCTGCCCAATTTGTTGTTGAAAAAGTCAACAGTTCTTAAAGATGACATTTCTTGAAAACTTCGCCCTGAATGGGTCTAATTTTGATTCTGTAAGTTTACAGTAGAAATTTTTTTGTTTCACTCGTTCACATTGACGATGCGCAGCAGCCACCTCTGCGGTGCAAAAACGCTTTTAGCCAAAAATAATAAGGGCGCAGCAGTTTCAAAATCTTTAGATAACAGATAATAATAGACAAGGAATTAAAGATTCTATCTGATGTCAAGATATTTCTGGGAGAAGAATATTATACAAGTTTATGGCAACTTTTCCTGATTAGATCCATTCAGGGGGACAGTGCTCTAATTCTATCAAACACTATCAACAGCTTAAATACAAAAATAACACAAATACTTAAGTAATACATTAACATAGTTAACCTAATTTAGAGTCAACATATAATCATAACTACATAAATTATTAGACACCTGATAATCCTGCTACAGGAATAGGTGGGGGGACTTCTGTCAGCATCTAATTGGCTGGTGGGTCAGAATAAAGGGGGGGGTCAGACTTTGTTTGGCACACTTAGTCTGGAAAGTGCTGAAACGCAAAGCAAGGAGCCCTATAGTGCTTATGGGCTAAGAAAATCCATAATTCTAACCAACAAATTGAGTGTACAAGTCAAAATTCACACCAAGAATGTCAAAGTAAGTTTAGTAAAAAATATCAACATCAACTTTAATGCAAACTAAATAGTGTGGGGCTCTTATTAAGAGCAAGGGGGTTGGATTAGGTTTAGGTTTGGATTATTTTTCGAAAAAATAATTAGTGAGGAGGGGACAGCAATTAGAGACCTAAGGGTATCTACCTATCTATCTTTAACTCTCAAAAGAAAATGGGATTTGTTTGAGATAGCAAATGTTTGATATAATGGATGTCCCATACATAGTAAATAATAAGGTACAGTTTAAAAATAAGGTAGGCCTAAGAAACCTTTATTTAAATGCAGTACTGTTGCTGTTGAAAATTTTGAAATTTTCCTTGATTTTGCAAGGAATGGCGTTTGATATATGGTTGACCATGAAATTCTTGTACGCAAACTAAAATTTTAATTTAATTTAAAATTAAATGAGATGTATCAAGGTTGGCATGAAAATATAAATAGGACACTTGCCCTGATAGTTCTTCTGAGTCCTTTCCAAGTGTCCTAAGCTTATATTTTACCAATTATTTTTTTGCTGCAGGCCCTATTTTATGGAAATTTTATAACTGCAAATTTGCACAAATTAGCTATAGAATCAAAAATGAGTTTGCATCAAAATACAGTGCATTGTGCGAATGAATACTGTCTATCAAGGAAAATTGTTTTTTGAAAATATGCTTATTGTTTAAGTTGCCTTATGTCTAAAGGGATACTATACCAGATTTGCCTGTTTGGAAAAGATTCACAGTTTTAATTTTCAATATGACCGAAGAGCGTGCTTTTTAAAATATCACTCTGCTTATGTCTACAATGACTATTGACTCCGAAAATTGGTCAGAATATAGCTAATTCATTCTAGTTTTTAAAAATGCGTTTGAATTTTTTTGATCTTTCTCATTTTTAATCATAAAAACCTGTCTGGAAAAGTTCCGCGAAAAGAGGTTCCGCGTTTTTGATTTTCGCCTTATGGCAAAATCAATAACGCGGAATTAAATCTCGCGGAACTTCCCTAATTTGAAGTCAGATAGAGTTGTCTTCACCAAGACTTGTTTTATGATTACTGTTCATCATCCCTTGTCAGATTATTTGTCACGGAAGAGAGCCTTATTTAATGGCACACCCGTGAAGTGTTTACTTAGCTTCCCTCATTTAATTCGTTAAAACCACAAGTTAAAAAAACATTTTATTATCACAGCAAAGCGAAAACAACTAGGCTTCAAATAGGCCAGGTCAATAACGCGGAACGCCAAAATTCCGCGGAACCGCGGAACAGATTTGTTCCGTGAATATACGTTCCGCGTTATTGATTTTGCCTCTGTGCTAAAATAAAAAACGCGGAATAATTTCTTGTGGGTTTCTTATTAATAATTTAATGCATTTTAAAACAAATTTCTTTCGTTTTGTTGCATTTTTGGTTTTCTTTAAATAAACACGACTTTTCTCCTTAGTAAAACCTGTCTGGAAAAGTTCATGAAAAGAGGTTCCGCGTTTTGATTTTCGCCTTATGGCAAAATCAATAACGCGAATTAAATCTCATGAACTTCCCTAATTTGAAGTCAGATAGAGTTGTCTTCACCAAGACTTGTTTTATGATTACTGTTCATCATCCCTTGTCTAACATCGCCTGCAAGTACACACAATGAAAACACAAGTCAGCATATGGCTAGGCCCGAGCTAGGCCTAAATTGTAATCACCATACACTTTGAACCTGTACATTTTGTTCACATTCGATTGTATCTTTTACTTAAATTTGGTAAAAAAGCTTTATCAAGACGAAAGGAGCATTTAAACAAACTATCTATTACTTTGGGCGGCCACCGACCTGTCTAGAAAGTTCATGAAAAGAGGTTCGCGTTTTGATTTTCGCCTTATGGCAAAATCAATAACGCGAATTCGTCTCATGAACTTCTAATTGAAGTCAAATAGAGTTGTCTTCACAAAGACTTGTTTTATGATTACTGTTCATCATCCCTTGTCTAACATCGCCTGCAAGTACACACAATGAAAACACAAGTCAGCATATGGCTAGGCCCGAGCTAGGCCTAAATTGTAATCACCATACACTTTGAACCTGTACATTTTGTTCACATTCGATTGTATCTTTTTACTTAAATTTGGTAAAAAAGCTTTAACCTGTCTGGAAAAGTTCCGCGAAAAGAGGTTCCGCGTTTTTGATTTTCGCCTTATGGCAAAATCAATAACGCGGAATTCGATCTCGCGGAACTAACCTAATTCGAAGTCAAATTGAGTTGTCTTCACCAAGACTTGTTTTATGATTACTGTTCGTCATCCGTTGTCTAACATCGCCTGCAAGTACACACAATGAAAATACAAGTCAGCATATGGCTAGGCCCGAGCAAGGCCTAAATTGTAATCACCATACACTTTGAACCTGTACATTTTGTTCACATTCGATTGTATCTTTTTACTTAAATTTGGTAAAAAAAAGCTTTATCAAGACGAAAGGAGATTTTAAACAAACTGTTTATGACTTTGGGCGGCCACCGACCTGTCTAGAGAAGTTCCGCGAAATGAGGTTCCGCGTTTTTGATTTTCGCCTTATGGCAAAATCAATAACGCGGAATTCCATCTCGCGGAACTTCCCTGATTTGAAGTCAAACAGAGTTGTCTTCACAGAGACTTGTTTTATGATTACTGTTCATCATCCCTTGTCTAACATCGCCTGCAAATACACAAAATGAAAACACATCAGAACTCCTGCGGGAGCAACACAAAAAAATTCGCATAGATGTCAATAGATTTCTTGTCATATTTGACATCAATACAGTTTTCGCAAGAGAATTTTAACGAAAAGAAAATAGAGTTCGCCGAAGTCTAATTATCATGACTTCTGCAAATTGCATACGATAATGTCTTTGCTTATGGGACCACACCACATGGGGTGTATTGAAGACAGATTAAAATAATAATATTTTCAAATGATTTCAGATCAGATGAATAGAGAAGTTCCGCGAGATCGAATTCCGCGTTATTGATTTTGCCATAAGGCGAAAATCAAAAACGCGGAACCTCATTTCGCGGAACTTCTCTAGACAGGTCGGTGGCCGCCCAAAGTCATAGATAGTTTGTTTAAATGCTCCTTTCGTCTTGATAAAGCTTTTTTTACCAAATTTAAGTAAAAAGATACAATCGAATGTGAACAAAATGTACAGGTTCAAAGTGTAGGGTGATTACAATTTAGGCCTTGCTCGTGCCTAGCCATATGCTGACTTGTGTTTTCATTGTGTGTACTTGCAGGCGATGTTAGACAAGGGATGATGAACAGTAATCATAAAACAAGTCTTTGTGAAGACAACTCTATTTGACTTCAAATTAGGGAAGTTCATGAGATTGAATTCCGCGTTATTGATTTTGCCATAAGGCGAAAATCAAAACGCGGAACCTCTTTTCGCAGAACTTTTCCAGACAGGTTTTTACTAAGGAGAAAAGTCGTGTTTATTTAAAGAAAACCAAAAATGCAACAAAACGAAAGAAATTTGTTTTAAAATGCATTAAATTATTAATAAGAAACGCACAAGAAATTATTCCGCGTTTTTTATTTTAGCACAGAGGCAAAATCAATAACGCGGAACGTATATTCAAGGAACAAGTCTGTTCCGCGGTTCCGCGGAATTTTGGCGTTCCGCGTTATTGACCTGGCCCTTCAAATAGCTGCAAAATTTTCCATCTCTGAGAAAAGGAACCTTTCAGTTGATCAAAATTTCATATCAGTAGTCTTTACAATCTTTCCCTTGATTTTTAATGGCATAGCTTCCTGGTGTTTTGTTTTTTTCAATATAACATCGAAATAATCTTTTCCTGTAGATAGGGGCCCAAAAAACACGGGGGCAGGGGGGAAATCAAGTGCCTTTGCCTGTTGATTTTAAATGATGGCAAGTGCAATGACCATTATTTTCTCACCGAAATTTCACAAGAATATGGTCGCTTTACCACTGACTTTTGAAATTAAGGTATTTTGGCCCTTAGCCACTATAAGCCGCCATTTTTAAGCTACCATTTCCAAATTTTTCGAAGGTAAGTATTTACGTCAATGAAGTCTTTTATTTCAAAAACATATCAGTACATATGGATGCGCATACAACAAAAGATCATAATTCAAAATGTTCCTATAGAAGGTAAAACTTGGAAGATTCCACTGAAAAGTACGTAAGTTATAAAAGTTAAGATCCGCTGAAACCACATGAAACCAGCCGAAACCAGCCGTCCTCACCTTAGAACAATAAAATTTGCTAATAGGCTTTTAAAACTTTTTTGGGAATACACACTTAGTGCACCTTTGCAATCCAGGAAAAAGCATAAATAGAATGGTTTCAGGATATTCAAAACAACGAGAGGATTTTTAAAAGAAAATAAACCAAATGGGGTTTTTCTGAAGTGCACGAGACCATTGAGAGTGATTTGCCTTGCACTTTAATTATTTGCATCAAAATAAAGCATTTAAAGGAAAGCTGCCATCAAGGATCAAGGAAGAAGTTTTTCTTACAAGCATACATCAACATGTGTCTCAATTTCAATTTAATTCGCTTTTAATGTTTTGTATGAAGCATCATCTTTAACCGATTTAAAAAGTTAAATTTGTTCTTATTTTTTTGCACCAAGCACAATATCTCTTTCTATTTGATTTGCTCTAAAATAAATCTCCAGTCTCCTATCAAACAGAGCATCAATGGCCATGTATAATTCATAAAATAGATTACTCGAGCGTCGATTTTCTCTTCCCTCTTTTTATATTAGAGAACTCATACCTTGCCATACTGGGACTCTATAACCATGACACCAAACTCATTTTTCACTTATCTGGTCAAATGTACCTTCTCCTAACTCACATTACCTATCTACTATGTAAAAGTTTGCATGGGCCGATCCTTCAATCAAAAACATAGAAGAATTACTTATTTTATCTTGCATAGAAGTTGAATTGATAACAAACATCAATGGTATAGCACTGTTTATATACCGGGAGGCTGCCAGTTCACCAAAAATATAATAGAAATTAAGTTCTACATTTATTTCACTTTTTTACTCAATTTTATACAGGTTTGCTGATTTGATGTTGTCAACTTCACTTATTATTTTACCCCGTCTGTTCCTGGAACCTCTGATGCACAGGATGACTGATCTGATTGTTGTGAAAGATAATTTAGTGCTTACCCAGTTTGTTACCACAGATTGAGAAATGTCCCTTTTCTCCGATAGTTTATACGTTAGTTCTGAAATAAACCTGTCTGCTTCTCGTCCACAGCCGCAATGGGAGGTAAACACCAAGGGTGTGAATGAGCCATGCTCTACCTCTATGACACGATGACCGTAGGCATGTTTCTTTTCTTTTTCGTTTGCAATTAACAAGTTTTGCACTCTTTTGTTTCGATAGGAAGGAACGAAAGGGTTAAAAACCTGAACATCAAAAAGGCTCTCTGTCCTCTCTGCCAAAAGCTGCGAACACTGAGATCCAAGCGAGCTTCATCAGTGATATTTGTTGATGGTGGAAGTTGTTCACCAGACAAAGGTTGAAGTTGTGGTTCACATTCAACGCCATTTGAGATTTCTTCTGCGGGTTTGACGAACAAGTCTCTGATCTCATTATGGCGATGATAGATGTATCCACCTTTCTGACATGCCATTGCATGATCCTCATTGTACGGTTTGCCGCAGACACACGTAGAAGGCATAAACTTAAGCCTCCAATCTGTATCTGAGGCGTATGGAATCGTGAAATTCTCTTTTGTTTAAAGAGAAGTTCTCGGATTTTAGCGGTAAACTGGTCAGCCATGACAATGCTCCTTTTAACTGCGAGATCTCATTCGTTTTCTTCATGTCTGCTGCCATTCTGGATCTCAAATCGTCCAGTAACTTTTTATTCTTCTCTTCTCTTTCATTTACACAAGTCTTCTTTGTTGCGACTGTCTGCATCCGTAAGCCAAGCTGATACTCCGTGATTTGATCCTTTACTTTTGAAGAACTCTGTTCAGTCAATTTCCTTGAGTTTTGATATTCTATTTTTGAGAGCTGCAAGAAAATAGGAATTCCTAGTCCACTAAGTTTGACTGGTAAGCTGAGGAGTAACCTTTCATCTTTGGAGCAGTAATGACCTTCCGTGATTGTTGGTATGAAAGTGTCATCGAATACTTTTTCGAATTGAAGGAATGTTGAGCATTCTCCTCTTTATTTTTCTCTTTCTATGATCTTTTTTCATACTGCCCTCCCCTTAATTTTATTCTATTCATCATACTGTATTAGGCAGGTCCCATGTTAGGTTGCTATTGTGTTGTTACCCCATTGTAAAGTAGGTATTTAAGTAGGCCAAAGTCATTGTAAGAGCAGTTACTGATGAAGATCATAGATGAAAACGTTCACGAAACTCATCTACATTTTTGAATTTCTTGTATCAAAATTAAGATATAGTACAGAACTCTAGCTGAAACAACACCGCATCTGCACATATCAGGGTTGGATTACTTAATTTCTTTTTATTCAGCTCTTGTTAGGTGTTGATGACAGTTTAATTCGGTTTTATTCATTTTGCATCTGCAATGATGAATATGCTTTGCCTTTGTGAAATTGTCTACATAGGCAGGCATATTGCCAAGAGCTGTTTGTTCAGGTTTTGGCTTGAAACTGCGGGAAATTAATTTAGGCATCAATGGTTGTAAACAACATAAACAGTATGAGACTTTTAACAATAATACATATGTCCTTGCCAGTTCACATCCTCTTTCAAAAACAGTTTCTTGAGTCATGGAGACGCACGTTACCACTTGAGGGGTTGCACTTGAGGGTCCCCAATCCCAGGGGTCCCTCATCCTGGGCTCCCACCTAAGGGGTCCCACATCCCAGGGACCCACCTAGGGGTACCCCATCGTGGGATCCCAAGCTAGGGGTTACATGTTCCGGTTTTCATGTATGCCAATCTTAATCTTAATCTTAATCTTAAGTCTTGAGCATAATTTTATATTAAAATTGAAATTAAAATTGAAGTGAAAATTATTATTAGAGCTAACACTTTAACTAAGATTAACATCAAAAATAGAATTAAAATTAAGATTAAGATTAAAATTAAAATTCAAAGTTAAAGTAAAAGTAGAACCGATATTAAAATTCATAATCTCAATGTTAATTGTTGAGAGTTGAAACTGACACTGACAATTAATTTTATTTTACTCTTAATTTTCATTTATAATCAATCTCAGTCTTAGCAAAACTTGATCTTTATGTTAATCCTAATATTACTCTTAATGTTAATGTAAATCTTGTAATAGTTTTAAACAAGTGGAATTGAATGTTAAATTTGAAATCATGCTTAGTATCTTCTCAAAGTTTTAACCTGCAGTCATAATCATCAATTGAAATATGAAGTTCAATAAAATGGTATATTTGAATTGAAATTAAAATTAAGACACAAATTGAATTGGAAATTGAAATTGAAATCAAGCTTCAAAGTATATATGGAACTGAAATTTAAATGAAAATTAAAATTGAAATAAAAATTAAAGTACAATGAAAATGAATATCAATTGGAAATTTTTCTGATCGTTTAAAATTAAAACCATATATTAAAAAACAAAAACTATAAGAATTGCCTCAGGTAAAACTCAAACTGTGGACGTGTGGGATAGAAGGTGAGGGTCCTACCCACTCAGCCATCCAGCCGGGCTTTCTTCTTACCAAATAATCTCGCACTGGTCATAATATTGATGGGAAAACTTCTGAGAAAACACATTTACAAATAATATAAAGCAAATTTTAGTTACGAGACGTCTCCAAGGCTTTTTAAAAACATTTTCAACACAAAAGTAACAGAAATAGAAACCCTGAATGGTTTAAAGATTCTCTACTGGGGGGAGTGGATCTCACGATTCTGCATTGCAGCTCACGAGACATAACAACCGTGCTACCATTCCTTGTTGGGATTCATTGATAATTGCCCTATAGAGAACAATCCGGCAATTCTTCAAACAGGCACCAATGACACACAACAAGGAAGGGTTAGCCCCAATAACCTCAGAAAGGGCCGTAGTTTGCAGAAAACAAAAAGCTTATGACACGCCTACCTCTTGGTCAGCCTAGGAGCAAAAAAGTCTGAAAAGTGTACAACTTACGCCTTTGGAGGAGAGACTCTTGATCTTGATCTTAATCTTAATCTTAATTGTAATCTTAATCTTAATCTTAATTGTAATCTTTATCTTAATGTTAATCTTAATCTAATCTGAAACTTTATTCCTGATGTTAATCTTAAGCCTGGTTTTCATTTGTTGTATTTCATCTGGCGACTGTCGCCGAGGTATGTCTGTGATCGTCGCCGACCGTCGCAGATTACAAAATCCAAATGAAAACCGCTGACTTTTTACTTATCACAGATGATGGCAATCAGTCCGCAACAGTATTAGACGCTGCCAAAAAGTCAAAATATTTTGAAATATACCGATCGTCACAGACAGTCTGTGGCCAAGATCTATTGTTTTACCGAAATTGAGGCACCGGAACTCAGTTTCATTTTATCTGTTCTGCACATTGCACAACATGCTGTTGCTACAAATGGCTGACGAAGATGCCTCTTCTCGTCACCAATGTCAAGATGCAAGGGAAAGCGATGAAGCTTTCATGGATATTATCAGGGAGTACCCTACAATATGTGACAGGGCTTCCAAAGATTTCAAGTACAAGAGCAAAAAGTCCAATTGCTGGAAAGCAGTTGCAGAACGACTTGGTGAGCCTGTGGACATTGTTAAACGGAGGTATGAAAGCATTAGGACCCAGTTTAGTAAATATTTACGGACTGTCAAAGGTTCTTCAGGCTGTGGAAGTGATGATATTCCACTTACTCCAAAGTTTGAGCACCTCCGATGGTTGAAAACATTTATAGTAAGCAGGGCAAGTACAACTAATCTGAAAAAGAATTATACTTACAACCAGCCCATCCCCAGCCAAAACTCGTCAAATCAAAATCAGTTTGTTGACGTTCTTGACGAAGTAGATGATTCAAATTTGGACCAAGAAGAGGATGAACGTGACATAGAATCAAATGAATATGAGGACGAGAGGTCACAGGCACTTGGCCCAATTGCTGATCTGCATTCATTAACTTTGGTTTCTGAGAACAAGACTGAAAGTTCAGCAGAAGTTACACTGTCTGCCACAACAGCAACACACACAGCAGCAACAGTTGCACAAAGCAAAAAGGCTTGGGTGAAAAAGGAAAGCAGGAAAAGGCAGTTAGACAAAACCAATGATCAACTGTCGAGTGCAATGCAAAACGTAAACAAGTCATTGATGCGTTCAACAGAGCAACAGTCCAACAAACCAGAGACAGAATTGGATGAAGATCACTATTATGGAATGAGTATTGCAGGTCGTCTCAGGAGGCTAGACAGAATGAAAAAGGCTGTGGCAAGAAATGCAATCAAAAAGGTCTTCTTGGATATTGAGCTTGGACATCATGGTAATCAATTGTCAGGATACCAACAGCAATCATCTCAGACACAACAAGCTGCAAACTACTGGCAAGCCAAGTTTTGGGACCTGATGGCTTGCAATCTACACCAAACAGCTTTCAATAATTTTAAATAATCACAGACTGAAAAATAATACAAATGTACTCAGAATATGTGTATTTCAGTTTTTATTTCAGCTTTGACTATTGTAATTGTTATTATCTCAGTTTTATCACATTCTTCAAGTGCTGTTTTCATATGACTTTTGCCAACTCAGTGAACCTTTTTTACTGTTGAAAAACTTCTTAAAAACATCGCGAGTGCCTTTTGCAGTTAAAGAAGTGTTGTTGAATGCACGACCAGTTGATGTATCTTGAAGGGCTCCTTGTTCTCCTTGAACAATTGTATGCCAATCCCCAGGAATAATATTTCCTGATGAGTCCTCCGGGTCTATCAATTCTGTTGGTGTGTATCTTGCATTCTCTGTGAGGCGTAAATAGGTATGAGGGCAAATGCAAGCCTTTATGATGCTGTCAACTGTTGCAAGTTTTGCTTTGATTGGTCTTATAAAAACACGCCAACGTGCAGCTAAGATACCAAGTGAATTTTCTATGATGCGGCAGGCCCTACTGAGTCTGTTGTTGAAAATACACTGTTCTTCATTAAGACCTTTCCCAGGATAGGGTTTCATTAACCAAGTCTTTAATCCAAAAATTTCATCTGATACCAAGACATGGAGAAGAGCGAATCTGCTGTTGGCAATGGAATGTTCAGATCACCACTTATGAATGCCTTTCCCATTTCTGAACTATTGAAGGTTTGGGCATCATTGTCTCTCCCAAAGTTGCCAATGTCAACTAACGTAAAGCAATGCTGGACATCACAGATCCCCATCAGCACAATGCTGAAAAATCCTTTATTATTAAAGTATTCAGAACCACTATATCCAGGGCATTCTATTGCCGTCAAGTGCACCCAAACAATTCGGGAAATCCCACTCTTCATGAAACTTTGCAGCGATCGCTTTCCAGTCTTGCTCTGATTGTGGTGATGGTAAAAAATCTTGGTTCAGGGCAATCCATATAGCTTCACATGTTTCTTGAATGATGTTGCAGACAGTGGTTCTCCCCAAACGTTGAAGGCCATGGATTGCTGAGAATCACCCCTAGCAAAGTAACGCAAAGTAAGTGTGATCCTAGTGTGATTGCTTTCAGAAGTGGTGCAACACGTTGAATAATATCATCACCTCGGTCAGGGCTCCTCCTCAAGAACCTTCAATATACAAAATAAAATTTTGTCAGATAATTCAACGTTGCCTTGCAGTATGATAATCTGAATACTTTTACAATAATTATTAACACTAAACTTTACACTGAAAGGGAACTGAGTGAAGGATGCATCATCGTCAATATAATTAATCTTTTCGATTGGCAAAAATAGAAAATATCTACCTTACGGCTAAGTAAGTCAAGGGCTGCTATACTTTATAAGCTTTTACAATTTAGAAAAGCAAATATTTACATTGAGAAAATATGTTACTGGATAAAATTACTTAGTATAACAAATCTTGTTAGAGAATGGTAAAATTTTAAAGATATCCATGTGCAACAGATCATTATATGCTTTCAAAAATAGATTGAGTCGTACCTATATAAAAACAAATTGTGCTGAAGTCTTTTTCATGGACCTTCCTAAAAATAACTCTTGGACATGAATTCTGAGCTCCTGCTCTAATGTGAGATACTGCCCCAATCTTTTTCATTCCTGTATAATCTTCCTGACCCAAAATCGTTTTTTTCTGTATGGCTGTATTTCCAACAGGCCCTTTTTCTTACGTGAGAAACAATTACTACGAGTAAATGCCCTTGTAGCACAAGTTCTCTGTCTTCCATGTTTTCAATGAACTGCCACAATTTTGACGACTTTTCCCACCAAGCATGCTTTTATAAAATCATCCACGA
>JACTAT010000140.1:0-67500 GCA_014526335.1 Chrysaora quinquecirrha
ACTAACGAACGAACTAACTAACTAACTATTTAACTAACCAACTAACTAACTTAATAGCTAACTGGCTGACAAACTAAATAATTAACTAATTATCTATACTAACTATGTAACTAATTAAATAACTAACTAAATAACTAAAAAAACTAACTAACTAACTAAGCAACTAACTAAATAACCAGCTTACTAACTAACTAACTAACTAACTAACTAACTAACTAACTAACTAACCGACTAACTAATTAACTAACTAATTAACTAACTAACTAATTAACAAATTTATTAACTAACTATTTAACAAACTAACTAAATAACTAACTAACTGAATAACTAACTAAATAACTAACTAACTTACTAACTGAATAATTAACTAACAAACTGAGTGACTAGCTAATTATATAAATAACTAAATAACTAACTAAATAATTAATTTACTAACTAACTAATTAACTAACTAACTAACTATCTAACTAACTAACTAACTAACAAACTTAACAACTACTAACTAACTTGTAACTAACTAACAAACTGACTAACTAACTAAACAACCAAGTAACTTTTCTAAAACAAACTGCGGTTTCACTAAATTTTCAGACTTGCATTGGTTGTTGTGTTGTTGAGATATTGATGTTTGAACTCTTTCTTCTTTTCCTGCTCTTGAAAATGGCGCCGGAGGGAGAGGTAACTGGTTCTCGAAGAAACCTTGAAAATTGTGACTTTGAATCGATTCATTTTCTGTTAAAGGTTATAATTTATCTATTTATTATTTGTTCTATTAAATCTGATTAAATATTACCGGCAAGCCGTACGCTAGGCGGTATAATAATAACTTTTAAGTTTGACCAAACTGGAGCAGGGTCTACACAGATAGGCCTACATAGCATACACAGGCGATAGGCCTAGGCAGGCCCTGATGGCGGATGAGGCCTGGAGGGGAGGAGGCTAGCCAAAAGGCTTACACAGGTGTGTAGAAAGGATGGCCGATTGGTTAGGCAGGTGAGAAAGTGCAACTTGCAATCTATTTTGAATGTGTATAATGTGGGGCACCCAAAATATCGCCAATGTGAAACTTTATTACACTACACGCTTTTTTGTAAAGAACCACTTTAAAGGAACCTACATGTAAAAGGCCCAAAAATGTAAAGAACATATACTGCTAAAGAGAAAATCATTAGGGAACTTTTCAATGTTGAATGCTTTTATCACTACAAATAATCAAGAATCAGAAAGCCGGACAATTCATTTGCAGTCGAAATTCACATAAAGTTGTATATGTTGCGCATTATCAAATATTTCCTTGAGTAGTCTTGAGCTTTGCTTACATGCAAGTGTCCCTCTGTTGTTATTATGACCACTGAATTTGCAGTTAAAATTCAGGAACTATAAAGGAACTTTTGGAACTACAATTGTCTCAAAAGAGGCCCAAAAATAAGGAACTCTAAGAACTAGTCCTTGAGTTAGGTTCCTTATAAAAAAAAGTGTGTATACTGCCGAGATTTGGCAAGCTCTCTTGGTGTATTGTCAGGTAAGTGTGTGTCAGGCTATATTTATTGTTCTAGGCAAAAAAGGAAGAAGGTATCAGAAGGTGTGTGGTTATACTGAGGGGAACAATTGGGGTTATCCGAGAACTCTGCAAGCTTATGTTGCACTGCTAGCCCAGGCTATACAGTGATCCCACTGTGCTAAGCACAGAATATCTCTATCCATATAACCTGTCTCTCCATCAGTCCAAATATGATATCAAGAAAGCTGAAAATTGACTATTCATCTGTTGCACACCTTCCCTAATAATCTTAGTACCAAAATTGTAGAACTTTAAATATTAAAATTTGCAGTTGATATAGGTGTTGCAATCCTATAGTTGCATTGCTAACTCCAGATAAATTCTGAGCAACAAAGTTTGCAGTCTGGGCTGTCAGAGTCAAAACCCAACCTTGCTAAGCTCTTGATATAGCAGCTTGATGCATAAGACCACAATCAGCAAAAAGATAGAGGTTGAATAAAATCATGAGCAGTCTTATTGCTCCAACGTTATTTTTCTTGTGGACAGATAATGCTTTTTCCTTGCTGCCTTGTTTTCTTCTGGACTTGTTTTGTTACTGCTATTCTTGCAAGATTAAAGTCAGGTTTCAGGTAGCTGAAATTTACACTCTTTTTCATTTTCGAAAGGCACCTTCAAAAGAGATTGTGAAGAAAATCCTGCAGGACTTCTACAGCAATTTGAATGCTAAAGGTATATTTTTTTCCCTTATTCAAGCTGTCCATAAATATTGTACTGTTTGTTTTGAAAACTCATAATTTAGTTTAGCTTACTAAACTGCAGCAGCTTTCCTGGTTGAGAAATACTATCTCAAACTTTTTTTGAACTATATCTCTAAATTTAACAGTATTTCATAGTAGATCTTTTTTAACTTAGCAACTCCACAGAAATACCTTATTACTCAAAATTAAAGCAATACAGCAGATAGAGGGAACAGAAGCAAAAGTAGCAAAAACTATGTTTTGTGAACATTTATTAATGCGGATGAATTTTTCATACCAAAGTTAATGTAGACAATTCTCTATGTTGCATCAGAAAATAATACAGAACACATCCATTAATTGCATTGATTTGAAGATTTGAAGTTGTCATCTCAAGAAATCCTATGCTTATATGATGTTGATAGTTTTCACATCTCCTTATGCTTTTTTGCCATTTCCTAATTAAAGCCTAGTCTTTGGGGTTTCTCTAGTTGAAGTTTGAAAATAAACCTTTTTATCATTGTGTGTGTGTCTGTGTGCCTTTTATTTTAAATCAAAATTACTTTTAGCTACAAATGCAACTAGTCTAATTTGATTATTTACAGGAAAAATACGAATTAACAGAAAATTTATAAAAAATTATTGATGCTATGCACCAAAATGAACACAGAATAGAATGTTGATGAAGCCAAATAAGTGCTTAATAATGTATCACTTTGATTTTGTGTAATAAGGTCACATAAAAGGATACATACATTGAAATGAAAACTTATTTTACTTAGCAAATGTTTGAGATAGTAAGCATTGGAGTTAGCACAAAGCAACTGTATTGCGTATCCTGGATTGGGGTAGAGCTTATTTTCAAAAATGACTTCGATAGCTTATATGAAATTTATGTTTCCATTTCTAGTACCACAAATTATCATTGATAAAGCTTCAGAAGATCTTGATATCCCAAGTGAAGATGCTACCAAGGTTTTCTTTTATTGTATTTTTATATCTGAAAAGGAACAAGGCAAAATGGCACAGAGAGAACAACAAAAATAATCAATTTTAAAGCTAATATTTCAGAGCTGAATAAAATCTCATTAGCCTTTCTGTTATTGGCCAGACATTTTTGTTTGTCAGATCTAACATCTGAGCTATGTCCAGATTTGAAAGTTTGCATTTTATGCATAAGTTGTGAAGGCCTGAAAACATTTTGTGTGCACATGGGGTGCTGAAAAACAGTAGAATGGTCAGGTCACCTATGGTTCTTTTATTATTTCTTGTTCTGCATAGGCAAGATGGACAACAATGCGAGGAACTGTACATGCATAAGAAGACAGGTTTTAAGCTCTTAGGAGTAATCTTGCTCAAAATCAGTTAGTAGGAGAGGCTTATACAAGAGGGTTTTTCAAAAAGCAATCTTCCTAAATGGGAGCTTGTTGTCTGCACTGAATAGTTTTGTTTAAATGATAGTAATATAATACAATGTTGATACCTCCGTTATGTCATTTTAGCAAGTTAAGTGGTACAAAAAGTAGTTATATATAAATATATTCATGGGTTCCCTTTATGAACTGAATTGCCTAGATTTTAAATGGGGCTTATTCAAGAGAGGGGGTGGGGCTTATCAAACGCTTCAACCTCTAGAGCAAGGAGCTTTATATTGACAGTACAGTAAGAGACCTACTGCATAAAAGACCTCATGTTGGAAATATATACATCAGGTATTTGCCGTAAATTTTGTTAGGAGGTTGATTTTTAAGGGTTTTCTTGTAGTTTAATTTCTTTGACTTACAATGTGACTTTATTGCAGATGATATCAGCAATTAAGTTGCTGCTCAAAGAAGCATTATTTGAAGGCTATGCAGAACCAAGAGAAATACATGCACTTTTTCCAGGTATGTCATTAGCTCATTAGTTACATTATAGTCAAATCAACAGAAAATCAAGAGTGTCTCAGTTGTTAATCACAGAAACTGTTGGCAGTAATGATCTGTAACCTTTAAGTTAATGTAATTAGCGTTGGTATGGTACGTTCATTATTGCTGCACTTAAACCGCTGTTCAAAACCTTTTGTTGCAATATATGCATCAACTTTTTGTGCCAATCCAACAATTGCATACAAACACAGTATTTCAGAACCTTTCTTTTTGTTTGAAACTCGTTCAATGATTCGTTTGACTGGCTCATACATTCTTAATTTCCACTCTGTCTTCTTGCCCTTTTATTGTTAAGCAGCTAACAGCTTAGAGTCCTTCGCATGAGACATTTTGCTCAGATGCAGACAAAAGTCCCAAAAGAATGGAACTGGAAACTTATGTATTTAACTTTTTTACTTTAAATCAGTTACTTTTTTACTTTAAATCAGTTGCTTAAGCGAGACTAGCTGTTTCTAAGCTGATGTCAGATGTTGCTAAATCCACTAATATTTCAATGACAGAAAAAATAGAAATTGAGGACAATTGCGAAGTCTACTAGCTTCAAGAACATAACGTTTCAAAACTCCTCAGAACTCTGCCAGTTTAGAATTATCCAAAAGAACATGTCGGAAATCTCTCAGAAACTACAAAGAACAAAATTACCAAAAGAATCATTTTTTCAAAATTGGGAGAAACAGCGGAAATATCTTTGGGCATACTTGGAAGCTTTTTTCGTCTGACACTCTTTAGAAAACAGAAACAGACCACGTCAGAAACAGACCGAAAGAAATGATTAAAGCGGAGTTTATACCAAGATGCGGATTGAAATGCACCAATCAGAATGCAAAGTCGAATTGGTTTTGTGTTTTAAACACCAATCGACTTGCGGGATACAGCGGGGATGGTTTTTGATAGAAAATAACCGTTTTTGGTAGAATGACACTAAAAGAATAAGAATACAACTTTTGCTTCTACCAAATATACCATTTCAGAAGATGCCTTTAGTTTGTCTGCTTCGAAAAAACTCGGTTCACATGAAATTTTCAAGCCACTGAAATTTAAGAGTGCTTTGAAATCTCATTCAAAATAAAAGTACTTCAAGTTTAAATTGGCCCTTTTCACTTCGTAAAGATATGCTAATGACTTAGGCCAGACACTGCTGAACTCCTGGCACCATAATTTCTCAATGTGACTGGGCTATGAGAGTTAATTTCTATTAATTTGTAATTTCATAGAAAGCATGACTAGCCAACTTTGTTGATCACAATATGTATGCAGCTAGAGATGAATTGAGATGCATCTCTAAGAAAGATATGTCTTGATGCAATTTTCTTTTTTGTTTTCATTACGTTGTGCTGAATTCAGTTTAGCTCTTCTATATTTCAGATGATTTTCATAAGAGTTTGAGAGAACTGCTGTCAAAACTGATTGCCGAGAAAATGTGAGTAAATTTTGTATCACAGTTTATGGCATTTTTTTCGTCCCTTACAACTAAAAAATTATGAAAGTTTATATACTTATAAGAGATATAACAATTGAAAATAATCGCGATGAACAACGAAAATATCGTTAGGCACAATAATAACTTTTTCCGTCTGTTAGTCCTCAGAGTACAAACGCCAGAAACAGACCGAAAAAATTGAATAGGGCGTCTACTAAGGATTGGCAGACGAAAAAAAGCTTTTTAGGGTGCTATATGATGCTGCTTTTGTTCATCGCAGTTTTAAAATTTCGTGAAACTTAGACCCCGTTTACATGAGATCGGATCCAAATTAAGGCTTGGTTGCAAAAATCTAGGTTCTTATACACGGATTGCTGTAGTTTTCAAGTTTTTTCAGGTTGAACAATTCTTAGTAAAAGTGATACTTTTTTGTGAATGTTTTCTAGGCCTTCGTGGAAATCGGATACTATATCAAAACAAGGTATTTATGCAAGCTATGCAGTTGTAACACACCTTCTTAACTTAGAACCGATTTTCGAAAATTCTTTTATGAGAAACTCTTGAGTTCAGATTCAACACTTTTTTGTTTTAGTGTTGAAGCAAACTTTTGTAGCTCCAGTCTTCACAAAGTTGATTTTATGGCGACGGAAATTTGAGGGATTTGACCGTGGAAAATGGCACGGGCTGAAGTTTTACAGTCTCGTGCATTTATCGCGGACAAATCCGTTCTGAATTTTTATACATTTCATCTCTTAAATGAACACCCGCGAGGGCCTGAAACACATAAATCCTTGCGTTAACGATAAGCCAAGGTTCAAGATCCGAATCTGAAGTCACAAATGTTCATATTAAGAAGTTTTTGAAAATGTTGGTCATTGGGTGAAAGGTAAAGGTGAAATGGTGTGCCTGGGCCTGAACCCTGACCACACTAAGCTCCTGACACCACGGGTCAGCTGGGTTACACCACAACGCCACAGCACCTTCAATCGTTTAGTTGAAAAGGTTTTTTTTACTTGTTCTGCATTATTATTACACCCCTAGTAGCAACAAGATAAATTAAGAGAACCAAGATAGTCTAACTAAATCTTGCCACTTTACCCCATTTTGATTCATGCTTCTTGGGGGGTATTGCGGGTAAATTGTAACAAAACAACTGTATATATAATTTCGTCGTCCAGACATTGATGATTCTTTTGATGCACATATTTCACCAGTTGGTTCAAAAGAAACTTAAATTACTGCTTTTAATATCAAGGTATTTTGATATCTTATCAAAAATACAAGCTTATCCTAAGCAAATTGACGAAGTAAAGTGCTTCAGTTTCTATTCCGGGACAAAACCGCAACATAAACCTATAGGAGTCTTGTTACAAAAAATAGAAATTTCCTGCTTAATAACATCACTTTGCCTAGGAATGAACTATGCACAAGTTAGACTTCTTAGTTCCCTTATTTTGCCTTGGTAGCAGTGAATTCCAAAAGTTGAATCTGCATCCGCGTCAATATTTTAGTTGAGTTGATTATAATACAATGAAAACCATGGGCAATGAATATCGACATGGTGTGTTATGCGAGAAATGCATGTATCTAAACATGAAACGAGATATAACTGGTATAACTTTCTCCACAGGTGGAATACCCAGATTGGAGGAATTTGAACCACATATTGCATGATTGGAGAGCTAATGACATCCCTCTTGGCAGCCTCACGGAAATTCCTGAGCATTTCCCCTAGAAATACAGTCCATAGCTCTCCTCCCGTTTGACCCATGCTTCGGCAATATGGACCCATCAATAAATTCCACACATTATCATGTTTTATAGTTTCTACAGTTGTAGAATGTGTTAACATACTTATTATCATTGTCATTACAATTAAGCCTCTTTCTTCTGCAGTTTCTCTTCCTCGCCTGGTTGATTTTGATTGGAGAATTGATGTAAAGACTGGGTCTAGTGGTAGAATGACTGTTCCATCGTGTCTGCTACAACTAAAGGTTAGTGTTCTTTGTAAATCCTCGTGTAACACAATGGCTTTAGTCTGTTACTTGCAGCATGTAGATGCTAAAAACAGCTGTAGGTCGTTAGTTCCTTACTTATGAGCTTTGTCTTCAAAATTTCTTAAACACCAACTACCGAAATTGTTGCTTTTGCGTTTGAGATGCCCAGTCTGCTCTATCTGGCTTTGAATTTAACATTAACGCCTTCTTGACAATAAATGCTAAATTACCATGGCTGAAAGAAAATCGACGTAGCTAGTTAAAGCCGGCAGGGGGCCAGTTGCTTTCACGTACCATAATTAAAGTACTGTCAAACGGACAATAAGCTGACTCTGTTTTGTAGAACACAAAAGTATCGCCGTGACTAACTGATTTTTCAAAGTCAAAGCGACTCAATAGTCTATTTTCATAATGCACTGCCTTAGCTTTGTCAATTCTTTTAACCCTTCATCGTTCTTTTTTCACAGCTTTTCTTGTTTTCTTGTTTTCTTTTTGGAGGGAAGCGTTGATTGCCTCTCAAAAGTGCTTTTGCATTCAATTGCTTGCCAGTAAAACGTTGTTTGCAGTTGATTGCCATTAAAATATCTTACCGATCCAGGATTTCTGTAGGAAAACAAGGTGCTACGACCATTAAATGACAGCTTCAACTTTCAGCTCTAAGTGAACAAGCGTCAACCTTGACTTCATTCGTCTATTGCCATACTAAAACTTACTGACGAGATTGGTATCATTAAACCAGGAACTTGTGCTCGTTTCTTACATCCTTTATCAGTTCAGACTTCCCTTCCTTCCCTTGTTGAGCCTTCATTATAACAAATAGGACTGCCTAATGACGTTGCTTGTGATTGAAGGTTATCTCCATCGCTTAAGTCAGGTTGGCTAAATTCATCATTGACGTTTAATGTTTTTTGGTGTTGATTGTTTTTGTGTCTGTTGAAGCTTCAATACCTCGTTTTCCAGCGCTTGGTTTAATAGCTTGTGTAATTTCCTTTATACTGACTTACACTCTTTGCCCGGAGTTGAATTGTCACTGTCAGATGACCCTCTGAAACAAACTGCAAGTGAATCTATGTTGTTACGAAATGGTTCCCTTTTAATTCAATGCCAAACAGCTGAAATCCTGTAGACAACAGTGACAACTTTGCTCTCTGATGAGTTCATCAATGTAAGCTTTTCCTATGTTATTTTCTATGCGGAATGAGAATCTGAAATCTACTGTACTCTATTGCACCGATTAGTTCTTTAAAATTGTGATTTTCGCTCTTGTTTTTCAATAATTAATCTAGCTGCTCAATTTTTTGTGTTGTACAAGCATCCATCCTTGATTGCTGAGCACACTAAGTTTCAATTTCATTGAGAATGCCCCGTTGGTGCAGAAATGTTTGAGAAATTACCAGTTTTTTGTCGTTGGCGGCCATTTTGGAAATCTCCTTTACATAATCGAAATTCTTTCTTCATATTTTGCGTACTATTTATGTGGTTATACTGCTGATATACTCAGATTAGATATAATCAAAGAGACGAAAAAAGTTTTTGAGATTAGGACCTTTGTATCTTAAAAACTCTTACGTTGGTAGTTAGTCTTCTTGTCTGAAAGTCTGTAATAAGCTTGAACATTGTACCTGACTTGCAGTGTTGCTTCTTGTGATTTCTTGCTGCATTTGACTCACCGAGTGTATTAGCACCAAAGTTGCTAATATTCTGTTGTGTTTTGCTTCTGTTGAAGTATTCACATAATTTTCATGTCAATACAGTGTTGAGACAGACCTCTCATCTTTCTAGTAGCTCACAGCAACTGTATAGCACAACTGTATCGTAAAAGGACCATCCCTATGCCTTCCTCCCAGTGTTACCACGCCCTTCGTTAGCCTTCTAGCTTTAATTGCAGATGATTGGTGACCCTTCTTATTCATTCAGTCATTACAAATTTAATCTGTTCGGAATCAAACACAGAATCATTGTTTGTGAATCAGAATCGCTCATCAAGCGGTTCTCCATCAGTTCAGTCAGGTTGGCTAAATCGCTACTAAATCACCCTCTTCTCGTTCGACTTTAATGATTGGTGTGTGCTACATAATATCTGAGAAAAGACAAAAATGTGGGAATGGACTAGCTATCACAATGCAACAAAGATAAACAGGACAAAGGCTTATCACACCATTCGTTGTTATTGCTATTGAACTGAATTGATATGAGCTTTCTAACTACGGTTCATAGATACACAGCAACTTTTTATAGTTTGAATTTCAGCTTCATTTCCATTTAATATACCGTTTCAATGATATCAGTGGGGTGGCTGATGCATTCAGTGGGCCTAAATCTGCAAGAACTAGAGTGACTTAAAGACAGTTCCAGTTTTTCCAAGAGCTCTGTTCTCCTTTCTACCACTATTTTTTGACTAAGACTCTTGAAATAAGTCAACGTAAAATAATCGGATTCACTATTGTATATTTCTAATTCGCATTTTGCTATCAGTAAAAAAGAAAGCTATTTACACAAAGTTTGCAGGCCGTTGAAACTCGACGCCTCGTAGTGATTCCACTCTGTAATTAACGAACAGACTGTTTTGTGACCAGGTAGAAAACACGTGGATTCTTTAACTCATGGCGAGTAAACTTTTGAAGTTATTTCAGCTGGACTGCTGAAGTTTTGACAAGGTTTAGCCAAGATAACCCAGTTTGATCTAAGCGAGTCAATTTTGAAGATAATGGATCGAAACATAAAAAATGAAGTCTTTATTCTTTTATTAGTTTTTGAGTTGTACAAAACTTCAAAATTGCGATGAACAGGCAAAGAGAGCAACCACCCTGTGGGTCTAAACAACAACCTAGTCTCAAACATGATTAGGCCATAGGACAACATCTACTCGATAACCCAATTTGTGCGGAAAATTACAGCGAGGATTGTTTCAGAATCATTGGCAAAGCAAGATCTTTGTTTCACTTAGGGGCTTTGGAATCTGTCTACATCAAAACCAAAAGGCCGGTTCTGTGTCAACAGAAAGAGTTCGTTCTCTCGCTTGGACTCTTCAAATAATTCTATTGGTCTTCCCGCTGTATCCGACCAGCTGATTTGTGTTTAAAACACAATGCCAATTCAGCTTTTCATTCTTTTTGATTGGTGCATTTCGAGCCGCATCTGGGTATAATTCCGCCTTAGTCGATTGTTTCGATCTGTTTCTGACGTTCATACTCTGTGGAGTGTCAGACGAAAAAAGCTTTTAAGTATGCCTGAAAATGATTCCGCTGTTCATCACAATATTCTTTTATTCCTCTACTTTCTTTAGGCCAGGCTATACAGCTGCTCAGATAACATTGTCACACGTCTTTTGCTGCATTTTTGTTGATCATTTTGAACATACAACGAACCCGTGGCTAAACTTCTCGACTTTGTTGATGAAACAAATGCTACTAATGTTGTTGCTGTGATTCTAGCTTTCTTTTGATAAATGGAACGCAGCAAAAAACTCTAAGCTTGATTTTTATATTCTGGTCTGCCATAAATTTTCATCTTCATGCTCTGTGAATTTAGCGTGAGCGACTTCCTCGTTCAATCTTTATTGGTTACAGTAGTTGCTGATATTCTGTGTCTCTAAGCATTTCAAATTCAGTTCTTTTGATATGAAACTGCCATCATGATCTGAATTGACGAATCTTCTGAAATTTGTAATTTTGTTTGTTTTTTTTCGAATCTTCCGAATCTTTGTTATTTTTGTGGCGTAGGGTGGACAAAATCAGAGATTAAATCAGGTTCTGACAAGCAATCACAAGGGTTGCATTGAATTGTCTCTCTTCAATGTGGCTAAACTAGAATATATTTGTGCGACATGACAAATGCAACAAATGTCCAACAAGTTGTTTGAAGATGTTGAAATTCAAGTGTAACAAATTTCGAGCCACACATTTCAATGCGACACAATGCTAAACCAGAATACACCAGAGCAACATAGTATATTTCTAGATGTTGCGCGGCAATGTTGTCTGGTTTAGCAAGGACTGTTGGATTTAGCTACAAGCTTTGCTTACCTAGATACTAGATACTGATAGAGAGTTATGGATTTTGTAAATTGGCATTTAACTTTGGACATCATTCCCATGAGTTGCTACGTCAGTTATTACTGCTCAACTCAATACCGTTCTGAGGAGATAAGAGGTAACAGTGGCAAAGTCGCCACGGCCTCATTTCGGTGTTTCGGATGACGTTTTAAAGCTCAAGTTTGCAAAAGCTCATGTTTCATTTTCATCTGATAGATAGACTACTTGGGCCTCATGGGTAACTCGCTCCTTTGTATTAGATAGACTAGACCTAGATATCTGCTCTCCTTGAAGATTTCACGATGAAATTGGCACTTCAACACTGCATACATAGTCATTTTATCATTGAATTGGATGATTCACCTAGTATGACGTCATGTTTTTGTGATGGAGGTTTTCGCATGGCCTACAATCATGGACAAAATTGTTGAGAAAAAATACAAAATTCCACAAAATATAATTCATGCATGCACGAATCAACATATCTCTCCCCCTCCCCCCTGATTCAATGTTGGTTTGTTAGATTAACGCTTCCCGGTGGAGAAAATAAGAGAACAACATTGATTTGGGGGGAGGGGGAGATTAAGTGACCAAAATTTAGGCAGCTATCCAGTTTTTTTAAAAGTCTCAACTTATTTTGTCCATGATTGTAGCCTGACAGAAACTTTGGCCTCTATTTTCGATACTTTGCTCAAATGTTCAGTCTATACATTTAGCGTTTTTTAACTAACAAATTGAGAGTTAAAGCTTACTTTGCCCAAGAAATCATGAACAGGGTCGTTGTAGTATATTCTCCGCACAGAATAGCACTAATTTAATAACCTTTCTCGACGACGGCAAGGTATTTTCGGATCAGTATAAGGCTTCGTGAATAATTTTTTGTACTCTGTTTAGGTGGACGGTGGCATGCCATCTGGATACGTTACAAGAGAGGATACTAAAAGTATGAACGTCGAATTAACCAAAGAAACATTAGATACAATGCTAGACGGCCTAGGCAAGATTAGAGATCAGCTTAACTCAGTTGTATCAAGATAAACGTAAGAAGACGACCAGCTTTGAGACTCTTAGCGGAAACGTACAACTTGTAGTATCCCCCTGCATACTCTTAATTAACAGTTTGAACATGTATGGATGACGTTATTTGCCGGGGGTTTATGTTTTATGATAATGTGGTAATTGTTCTGATTTGTGTAATTTTGAATAGATTAACGAACGATCCTCGTAATAGAATATCAAATAATCGTATGAGAAATCATTGAAATCAATTAATCATCCGTCGATCGTTTAATCATCATTATAACTTATCTTATAAATCTGTTTGTCGCTACCATTGTCATAGACTTTTTACATGTAGCCCTGGGGCTTTGGGGCCATTTTGATTCAGATTTAGCAGACTTTGGGTTTCTTCTTTTGGAGCGAAGCAAAAGTTTGATTCGTCATTGTTCTGTTCTGTTCATTGCAGTAGCGAAGCTACTTCGCTTTTTCTGACCGAATCAAGCGAATTGCTTTTGCAGCAATTTACTTTTATTGCTTAGCGAAGCAACCAAAATTTTCTGTTTTCTTTTGAGACTGGTTCTGTTTTTCGTTGTTGTTTCTTGGTGCGTCTTCAGGTTAAGTGATAGTTTTAGGACTTGGTCGAGTCTGATTTTCGCGCCAAAATGGCTGGGAAGGAGGCGAAGCCAGCACCTTGTGCCATTTCTGTTAAGATTTGTCAGCTGTTGGATTCAAATTTTGATTTATTGCGTGGCTTTTCAAAGTCTGCTGGGACAGCCACTTGAAAGAGGATAAATATTTCTTGGAAACTTGAAATCTGCTCGAAAGACTGAATCAATCAGTTCTTTTTTTTGCTTTGGTTCCAAGTTTTCGTAGAATCAAAAAAGCGAAACAAATCTCTGATTCGCTTCAAAATAACGCACCATTTGGTTTTTTTTTGCTATACCAAAAGGGTGCTTCCTTTTGCATAAGAGTGAAGTTTAGACTTTTCCAGCTCCCGCTTCTTTCACACCCTGCCCGTTAGATTTATGTACAACTCACACACTGTGATTATTCCAGACCCTCTATTCTTCGAAACCCAAAGCATAAAAAGTGAGTAACGAAAAAGCATCAAATTCAATGTTTGGTCAGCTTTCACAACGCAGACTCAGTTCTAACTGAATATTGTGATAATGAACAGAGTAAATAAGCTCAGAAAATTCTGCCTTATTTATTAAGTGAGCAGAAGCAAAAATTCTTTCTAGTTAAGAGGTCTTAATTTAATTTGCAATATTTTTCACCTTTGTGTTAACAGACTTTAAATATCAGCTGTTTTCGACCTAAAACCTGCGCAAACTTGCAAATATCATCGATGATTTTAATAGAAAATTAACGAAAATCAAGTGTTTTTTTAAATTCATTAAAAACTACCAACTAAATTAAGGCACCACTCTTGAAAATTTGTACAGACCGCAGCTTTGCCAATCATAGTCAAATTGAATGCTTCAGTTTTGATTTTTGATTGCTTAAACTGATGAGACAAACAAAAGAAAGGCATTGATTTGCTGAAGAGGCCTAAGTGCGTTTTGTTTTTCGTTATTTACGGGCTTGAAATTTGCAAGAATCTGTGATGACTCAGTTGTCTATTAGTGTCTTTCAAGCTTCAAGCACTTATGTTGCTGTATTTGCTGTTCTGTTCGGAAAACATACTTAGCAAACCCTGCCTTGGTTTGACGTGGCCGAGTTGCTAGAGCCCTCTGCGCGGTAGTCTCCGTTTGTATTCTGCTGCTGTGACTTTGTACTCCAATGCGAATTCATAAATTTCGTCAACGAACCCGATTTGTGTCGGTATCCTACGATCCTTGAAATATTTTTCTCCCTTCAAGGCCAAAGTGAAACATCGCAACTCCGTGTCTGTTCGGGAAATTATGTTTCTAGAAGTATCCCATCTTTTCGACGAACATAAATAATAGCAACGAGACACAAGGAATCACTCTATATAAGTCTTAAGCGTTTAGTTTTTCAACTTATCGTGAATTGGTCAGCTATTGCTCCAGTGTGCTGGGTATTCGTGTACTGACGCCGGAAGGTTGGTCCCCCTGAATAGTTAACAGCCTTTTAGTTCGTGACTTGAACTGCCCCCCCATTGTCATTACATAATGTATAAGATAAGACCAATATTCTAGGACCATGACTGATGAAGATGTAACCTTAATTAGCACTAGTACTGAGCAGAAATACTAGACGGTATGTACATACAAACGTGCCGCAACGGTTAAGTTTTTTGTCCCATCAGCGAAAGTTCCTATAGGCTCGATTCTCGTCGCAACCGCTTGTCACTCAGCTGTCCTTCATCCCGAGAGTTTAAATCGCTTAATGTAAACCAGTGTATTCTTTCAGTCTTTGGACAGTTGTGAAACCGGGGGGCATGAGGAGGCGTGCTGTAAGTAC
Source organism: Chrysaora quinquecirrha (assembly GCA_014526335.1). Lineage (NCBI taxonomy): Eukaryota > Metazoa > Cnidaria > Scyphozoa > Semaeostomeae > Pelagiidae > Chrysaora > Chrysaora quinquecirrha. The sequence goes on from JACTAT010000140.1 coordinate 15,044, forward strand.
GACTTGGTAATGTTTTTTTAAAAACAACCCTAGTTTTCTATGAGCTGGATGTTTGGCTACATCACCGCCTAGGGCGCAATGGAAAGCCTTTGTTAGCTTTATAGGCGTCCAAAACTGTACTTGCGTTGACAAATACGGATTCCTTCTATAAGAAGTCTTGCTTTCATTTGCCTATCTTCTTTGCGATAGTGGGATACCGTGAAGATGGATAGCTGTTGCCTACATAAAGTGAAGTTTTCAGTGAAGTTTTCAACTCCAAATTCACAATGAGATTCCTTTCGGGATAGAAATGCTCCTACTGTGACCTTAAAAGTTGATTCTCAGATTGTAGCTTCTCAATTGCCCTTATTTAAGGGGGTTTTAGTATGTGTGATGATGTTGGTACAAGGGGAGATATAAGTGCATGAGATATGGTCTGCTAAAGAAACATCTGAAAATTGTTATGTGAGGAAAGAATATGTAGAGCCTCTTGCAGTCATAATCATCATTTGTTCTAGTTCGCCCTTTTGCTTTAGTTTGTTTTCTTGTCTCTTTCGCAAAGCATCTTTCTAATGAGATACCATGGATTAACATTACCTTGATATATACTGACTGATTCATGTCTTGTTAGTATGACGTGAAATCTATGTTTCACGAAGTCTTTCAAATATACCAGAACAGAACGTCAAAGCATCCATCAATTACACACTGAAACTTTGTACACGATTAAGCAAATTGGTTGTAATTTCGCTTCAACGAGGTTATGTTTCTTGCATTTCGAGAATCAAGTGTGAAGATAGTGAGTCCTTGTTGGGATTTTTAAACCTGGAGCATTGCCAGAGCCAACCGGCAATTTTGGAGATGACCAAAAAGCACGCCCAGAAACGAGTACATCCCTCTGTCACCATTCATAGCCAAAACTTACGTATGGTGGGCACATGTTTTTGTCCCCTGTAGAGATGTTTCCGCTGTTCCGGGACGAAATAGTTTGTCCGTTATTCGAAAATATCCGGTGTAGAGAAATGCTCGTTGAAAGAGGTTTTACCATATCTTAATACTGCCCAAGAGGTCGTCTGGTCGCTCCACCAGAGACAGTAGCGCTAATATTCGCATCACATTTAAAGGGCTTTCCAACACAGGAGTGATCTATTGAGTGGCTACATTGTATAACTTTTGCGTTGTAGTACTGTGCAATATGTTTTAGGTTAAGGTGGGCTCTAAGTATCAGTTTAAACAGAAAAAACGTGGTACATCCTCATGTCAGCCTATCACGATAGTTCGTAGAAGTTTTGTGCAGAGAAGGGCTGCAGTCATGGCCGCAGAGATCTCGTTTCTTTAGAACCCTTTGTGCTAAAAAACAAGAACTACCATTTCGAAAAAAGGTTTCATGTATGGTAAATTTTAGTACATGACTTTCCCTGTGCTGTCTAATTTTATTCGAATATGGGGCATGTCCACCTTAATAACGGATTTACATGAGTCTGCAGGGATATTTGCTTTGATTACTTCAACAAGATCATGTCATCCCCCGTCTTCACAGCTTGCATTCATATGTCCGTTTTTTCCAACCCTTCTTCGATGCAAGAACCAGGGGGATGGTCCTTTCGCATCAAAGATCATGTCTTGGAATAATAATGGTACCTAACTTTAACTTTCTGCTTTGCATATATGGGGGTATTTATGTAGCAACACGAGACTGCTGGGCTGACAGAAAGCACTGGTTACAAACACTGGATGACTGTCGAAGCATTTGAGCATACACATTAGTTTGCAGTACAGGCAGAGTTTAAATGTTTTAATGTTTTAAGTAAAGATCTCTTATTGAACTTATGTGGGAAAAAAGCAGATCTAATGAACGTGTTTTACGCGTGCTGGCTATTTTGAAGCAAACAAAACTATTGTTTTTGTTTACTTTTTCCATATAAAAGCAGCTGATTTCAATTTACTGCTTCCGATTTCGTTAATTGAGAACTTTCGCTTTTTGGACACAAGAAGGTATTCGCAGTCCGGTGAGTTATACTTAGTTATACTGATCCATACTTATGTTAATTTCAGAGAGTATCTTTCAGATACCGTCTGTCTGAAGCAAGTGCGTCTTAACTTTGCTTTTTAATAGTTGCTGAAGATTTGTAAAACGAAATAAGATCGTCTTGTCCTAATATATGGAATGGAATTAACGTCTTGATGTGAAATTGCGAAGCATCGCATTTTCTTCGTAAGCCGTACTTCTATCGGTACAAGTTCGCAGTTTGTCTTGAACGATGTTCTTGTCGAGAAAAGAGAAAGACGCAGTTTCTGATTACTAGACTACTGTCCCACTGCAAAATGTTGCTAATGGGAAGGGGGTTAAATTGTTCGCTATCGTTGAACTTGTCTTGACTCATCAAGGTTCACCGTGGGAGTGATGCAGTATTTTCGATTTTCAAAGTGTAACCATATTTTCACCTTGATGCGCATTTCGCATTTGGATTGAGGTTCTTGTGAGATTTTATATATTCTGGTTGACTGCTTTGAGCTCTTCTCGTATATTTAGGAAAACATTCCTTTATAAGGATTCCTTCAGTTTTTGTCAGTAAGGCTATAAAGAATCTTCAACCGTTTATCGTAGGATTGCTATCTCTTGTACCACTACTTCTATTTCATCTTTCATCGATGCTTGCACTGCTTTTAACTTTTTGTATGGTTTTTGGCCGTCTACATCGAATTGGCTATGACTTTGGCATAACAAAATCACAGAGAAACAACCTTTCTCCACTAAATAGGAAAGGTTTTTTCCGAGATTTGGAAACAGAATAATTTCTATTCTACCATTCCAGCATAACATATATATAACATTGTGGACAGATACCCGTTCGTGCATGTCTTGGAACACTACGACACGAAGATATTGTGTCCTTCAATATTTGAGAATATTCTCTGTATAGTTACGTGAAAAGTTTCTCTCTCTTACTTAGTATTTCATTAAGGTTTATCGTATTCATCTGGTATACGACACTATTTCTTACATTGTTTAAGACTGTCTGCATAGTATTGCTCAAAAGTACTCCAATCTGTCCCTTAGTGTTTCCTGAAGTTATTGTCTGATTCACTCGGTATTACTCAATTATATATCCTCTCTCGCTATTTATTAAATGAAGATACTGTTCCCTTCGTATTCCCTGAAAATATGTCTCTTTTCACTCGAAGATATTGTCTGATTCACTCGGTATTACTCAATTATATATCCTCTCTCGCTATTTATTAAATGAAGATACTGTTCCCTTCGTATTCCCTGAAAATATGTCTCTTTTCACTCGAAGATATTGTCTAATTCACTCGGTATTACTCAATTATATATCCTCTCTCGCTATTAATTAAATGAAGATACTGTTCCCTTCGTATTTCCTGAAAATATGCATATTTTCAGTTAATTAACATTTTCTATCAGCTCTAATTCCCTTAACAGTGCTCGAACATATCCACATTTTGGCTTGGTGTTTCTCGAAGTTTTTGTCGTCTTCATTTAATATATCTCAATGTCTTCTTCCACTTTTCATTACATGAAGATATTGTTCCCTTGGTATTACCTGAAAATAGTCCACTTCTCAGTTAATTGAAATTTTCCAGGAAAAACAAAGTCACTTAGTATTGTTTGAAAGTATCCACATTTCGACTTGGTGTTTATCGAAGTTTTTGTCGCCTTCGTTTGATATTACTCGAACATATATCCTTGTTCACTATTCATGACATGAAGATATTGTTCCCTTCGTATTCCCTGAGAATATTCAACTTCTCAGTTAACAAACAAAGTCACTTAGTACTGTTTGAAAGTATCCACATTTCGACTTGGTGTTTATCAAATTTTCGTCGCCTTCGTTTAACATTACTCGAACATATATCCTCGTTCACTATTTATTACATGAAGATATTGTTCCCTTCGTATTACCTGAAAATATTCTTCTTTTCAGTCAATTGACATTTTTGAGAAAACTAATTCACTTATTATTGCTCAAATGTATCCACATTTTGGCTTGGTGTTTCTCGAAGTTATTGTCTCTTCCATTTGGTATTTCTCGAAGATATACCTTTTTCAGTAGAATGAAGCTAATGTTCCCTTCGTATTACCTGGAAATATTCGTCTTTTCAGTGATATATTTTCTCCTTCACTTTGTATCACCCGGAGATAATTCCTCTTTCACTTTGTATTACATGATGATATTTTCTTAGTCGCTTAGTATTATTAATAAATATTCTCTCTTTCACGTATTATTAAAGAAAGTTACTAAAGAAGGGTCTCCGTTATTGTTTCATGAAGATATTATCTGCATTAATATTATCATGAAGATGATTGCTTTGCTCTATTGTTACTAAAAAATATTCTCTACTTGCTTTAGTTGCTGTGCAACTAAACAATATTCTCTTATTCATTCACGTACTATAAATTAGAGATATTGTCTTCCTAGCTTATGATAGCATGATATTGAAACATTTTATTTTGACTGCTGAAGGTATTTTCTCAAGCATGCAGAACTGCTGGAGGTGCTCTGTGTATCAATGCGCGAAGAGAACCAGTATTTTGCAAGAGACCACAAAAAAAGAAGTGTCTCTAGCTCTAAAATCAATTCGAAGATATTTTATCTGCTGTTGTAATAGCGAAAGGATATCCTTTCAACCTCTCTTCAAAGTACGAATGCATATTCCACAAGGATTCTCTATCGAGACTTCTTCCAAAACACTTTTCCCATTCCTACTGCTAGAATACCTCTGCACATTAACACAGTGCTGTTGCAGTAGGAGGGGACTCATTTGCAAAGCACAATGAGTAATTGTAATCTTCTTTCAATTATCATAAAACCATCCTTGATTTGTTGCATCCGAATCGCAAAAAATTTGATTTTATGCCTTTTTTGCAGCTTTTAGCAAAGAGATTTCGGAAGTTGACAATACCTAAATTGAAAGATGTATCCACCAAGAAACATGCATCATCCCTTTTATTACCAGGTATGCATTACTGTTTACGAATATTTTTTTGTCTCAGTCTTTTTGTTTTATGCTGCTAAACAATTTTCCAACAAAAAATTAGTGGAGCCTGAAATTGTAGAAAAAGTTCTTTCATCCTTGCGCTAACTAGTCTGAATTCCACGAGTGCTGGTTCGAGACCAACTTCGGAAAGAAACTGTAGGATTCCCTGCAAAATTCGAAGGGCAAATCACCTTCTTAGAAGTGGACGAGATTTTTGCACCCGTGATTTTTGGGATTTTCACAAATAATAATAGAATTTCCTGAAAATTATTAAAGGATTTTCAAAATAGCGAGAGAATTTGAATTTTTTTCACTCAAAAACTAAAGCTAACATCCTTCTCTCAGCGTGATCCCCAAGAATACCAGCGAATCTTTAAGGCTTTAATCTTATGAAATAGGAAAACCAAATATTGAAATAAGCTGGTAGGGTTTAATAGACGCTTCCGCAAAAGATGGCCGCCGTTTTTTGCCTATTGTTTTCATTAAGGATTTGCGAAAGGAATTCTGGGAATAATTTTCTTAGTTACGTGTTTTACATAGCTGCAGACGTTGAATTCGTAACTAAGGAAATTATTCCCAGAGTTCCCTTCGAGAAACGTTAAGAAAAACAAGGGGTTGACAGAAACCTCTATTGATAAGATTTTTCTATCTGAAATTTAGTTTAATGATTAATGTGAAATGAAAAGACGCATTCCGTTCTTGATCTCCAGATAACGGCACGGTTCTTTCATAAGATGACTTGTAACCGTACATGTGTCCTTTTTGTAACGACTCAAAATCCTCTGGTGGAGATTTGTTACTCTATTTTGGTCCTGTTTCTGATGGACTTGCGAGGCAATAAACAGTAGCAACACAATCTTTCCATTTGAAATTGTTGTGTCCGTTAATTGATGACGTGATGCAAGGTTGCATTACAAACCAATGACACGCCATGTTAGGCAGGATACTTGATTGAAAACCGCCAGCTGTGGTCTTGTAGCTAACTATTCGCACACAAGCTACGCGTCAGTCATCTAGTGTGACATTTCCCTTAAAAATAAAGCATTCCGACCCTGAGCCTCTAAAAACCAAGCGGATACATTGATTGCTCTACCGTATGTTAAGTGCCTTCGCCTGCATACAGTCTCGAAACTTTCCTGGTTAAAGTGCAGTGTGGCGCAAGTACTCATCATATTATCACATCATCATCATCATTAGTTTTACAATAGTTTACGATAGGTGTTATTCTAATACCAACGTACGTACTTACCTATCTAAAGATATAAATCTAAAGAAATCTAATAAAAAAATATAAGCATATAACCTTAACCTTAAGTTATCAAAAGTAACGGGATAAATGGGTACCAGATACGAGCACAATTTCCTGCTCTGCATTCCTCCACAATTTCCTGTCCATTTTTTATTTTGTTTCTAAAACGTACAAGCTTCGGTTCTTGTTTCGTGATGATATCATCATGGGTATTTCAAAGAAAAGCACAAAGAGCGGGTGCTTCCCTTTTAGGCCAGCCTCAGAGCATTTACACGAGAAATGTGGTTTCTTTCTTATTTATTGCAAAGGTCGGGTCGAAAGGTGTGAAATTAACCGGACCTGCGAGGAAGCTCGGAATTTTTTGGCGCTCAACTTCTAAAATTTGTGGCGCCAAAATTGCGTTCAGTGCAACTTTTGATGTTATTCAACCGAGATTGAGTAAGATGGTTCGTGAGTAAGACCTAAAACAATGTTGTTCACTGTTAACATTGTGAGCGTTCGTTCTGGGCAAGGAAAGGTAAACGATGTACTGCGAGCTGTGCTATGTAGGCATTTATACATTTATAAGCCATTGGTTAGAATACAATCGGGAATCAAGGAAAACGAAAAAATTGACATGTAAACGAGACGGGTATCGTTTTTTCTCCTAGATTTCTAGACACAGAACTTAATGATAGTCTTTGAGTTGTACAAAACTTGAAAATTGCGATGAATAGCGGAATCATTTTCGGGCATAGACAGAAAGAGTTCGTTTTCTCACTTGGACTCTTCAAATAATTCTATAGGTCTTCCCGCTGTATCCGACCAGCTGATTGGTGTTTAAAACACAATGCCAATTCAGCTTTTCGTTCTTTCTGATTGGTGCATTTCGAGCCGCATCTGGGTATAAATTCCACCTTAGTCCATTGTTTCGGTCTGTTTCTGACGTTCATACTCTGAGGAGTGTCAGACGAAAAAAAGCTTTTAAGTATGCCCGAAAATGATTCCGCTATTCATCGCAATTTTGAACTTAATGATAGGAAAATTTTCGGAACCATTTCCAAAGAATATGTACATTTGATCTTGTGCCAAGATTTCTGCAAATAATCTAGATCTTAATGCATTATAATTACATTTTATTACATCAAAACAATAACTGAAAATTACATGAAATTTAAACAACTAATTTAGAATTTTTCTATGCCCTCGATTGCCATTCCTGTTACTTTAAATGACGATTAAGTATTTTTTATTGTAATAAATCAAGAAAAGAAATGTTTATAACTGTTAAAAACAGGACAAACAAAGACGAATAATTAACTATTAAACAAACGCATAATTTGAAAGGAATTTATAATTGGATATCTGCCTTTTAGCAACAAAAATACCGCAGCATCTCACATTTCGCGGGATGCCACCTCATCCTTCTGAATAAAATTGGTTGCAAAAGGTGGAAGTGTTTGCAATCTGCGTGGTATACTGATTGGCGAAGTTGTTAATATACAGTAAAAACTCGCAATTGATAAACTGATTTATAAGAAACTACAGCCTTGTGCATGGAATTATTTGTATCTTTGTACCCATTTCTAGGAAACAAGTATACTGTATGTCTACAGTGTGCAGAATTTAGCACAGATGCACCCGAGATGGCAACTCAAGGGGGTTCGGAGGTGCTCTTGGATGTCAAGTGTCCCCTAAAAAACGTCTAAGCTCTCCTTCTTCTTACTCCTAACGTATCCCGAAAACTGCCACTAAGAAGGTGTACCTGAAAGCAGAACAGCCGTAATGTTAGTTTCTTAGTGAATTTATAAGGAACTGCGCAGCTTGAATTTTGTTCTTTGTTGCTCTATACGAAACTGCCAAGCCTTATTTCAAAAATTCGTTTCTTAGTGATGGGTTGTTACGGTAGTCTGCAAATCGTTGATGCCATAGCAAAAAAATCCGGCGACAACGTCCCTACTTCAGACAGCCAGTGATTGCCCTGCCAGTTTGTTGTTGTAGTCATATTCTTCTTCTCAGAATTAACTAACTCAAACGGCACTACTCCATGACAACTGGTTTCCCTGCTTGGGCATCCTTAAACCCTTATTAAACTTATCACACACTTTGTTGTTTTCGCTACTTAGATCAATAATAATGATTACTTAAACCGGTTGCTCAAGACTACGAATCGAGCTAGAGCGAAGAGTCAGCAACTTTCTTTTACAAATATGGGTAATTCGAACGCAAATCGCGAATGCAAGTGCTAAGAAAATTTGGCACTCAAGCCCAGGGGAGGCACCCACGGGGGGGGGGGGGTTATCCGAAAAAATTAATTCGGACCCAAAAGTGTCGGATTTTTAGGCCGATGAACTGAGAATGGCCATGCTAATATTCACAGGTGGTGCCACTTTGTAACATTCTGAGTGTGCTTCGTTGAATTTCACCTAAATCTGAACGACAGACAACAAACTATCCAATTATCTTTAAACGTCAGTATACTCATTTCAAGAGGAATCGGTAACCCGAAATTATCGGATGGATGCTCCCGTATGTAAGATGCCTGAGTGACCCCCTGGGTACTCGAATTCCACTATGTGCTATGACTGATTCGTCCAATTTCATTTGGCTACACGCTTTTTTTTTATAAGGAACCTACCTCAAGGCCTAGTTCTTGAAGTTCCTTATTTTTGGGCCTCTTTTGAGGCAATTGTAGTTCCAAAAGTTCCTTAATAGTTCCTTAATTTTAACTGCACATACAGTGGTCTTAACAATAAAAGAGAGACATTTGCATGTGAGCAAAGCTCGAGACTACTCAAAGATACATTGGATACATGCTTAACGTACAATTTATGTGAGTTTCGACTGCAAATGAATGGAACTGGCTTTCTAATTCTTGATTATCTGCAGTGATAAAAGTATTCAACATTCAAAAGTTCCTTAATGATTTTCTCTTAAGTAGTATAAGTTCTTTAAATTTTCGGGCCTTCTTCATGTAGGTTCCTTATAAAGTGGTTCCTTATAAAAAAAAAGCGTGTAACGCAACGAAGCAATTTCAAGGAAGCAATCATGCTCAAGTTTCTAAAAATACTTCGCTGTGATTCGTGTCCAGAAAGTCTGGCTTATGTCCATACTATTATGTAAAAAATTTACCCCACTCTCTGAGCATTTAGGCTCAACTTTGTTATGTGGTACACAGGAAGCCCAAACTGGAATGTGTCTTAAAAAAGCATTTAATTGAATTGTATTGCCGTCACATTACGAGCATTGAAGTGAATTGCTATAGTGTTGACTATTGTATATTCTATATAATATATATAGACAAGGAGTGCAAGAAAAGGACGCCAATACAATTCAATTAAATGCTTTTTAAGACACATTCCAGTTTGGGCTTCCTGTGTGTGGTGTTAATATTTGTTGCATCAGGTTGCCCTAGACTTGTCAAAGTTCGTCCTAGACTTATTACATGAGTCCCAATCTTCGCAAACAGCAACAACAACAACAGCAACAACCATACAGCAGTTTGCTCAGAGAAGTCTGAGCGTCCAGCACTAGCATAGACTCAATAGCGATAACAACGACTCAAGTAATAAGTCTAAGTTCGTCCTAGTCTTTTGAAAACAGCAGCGACAATCTTAAACAACTACAACAAAGTAATTGGTGCTTCCTCAAATTCTGAAGCAAACAGCGACCAAATGGCTGTTGTTGCTCTTAGATGATTGTTGCAGTTTGCGAATAGTAGCATAAATGTAACAAGCCTAAGGTTGTCCTGTTGTTTAGTTGTTTGCAAAAAGTGGGGCTGGCGTGTGGGCGTGTACTGAATCTAAACTCTTTGCAGCCTCGTATACAGTTTTAATTCTACATCTCAGCATTAACAACTCGAACACGCTACTCCTCTTTTCTAAGGACTTGAACTTTCGGTTTCTTCAGAGAGGTTTCTGCTTCCGTTGAGTTTGCTGGCTTTGAACAACAGTCAGTGCTGTAAGCCTTTTCTGTTCATCCTGCTCTGACCTTTCTTTGGGCAAAATTTTGCACTTCAAGCCCTCAGCATTTCTAAAATTTGCAATAGGCCTACAAATTACTCGAAACAACGCATGCTGGAAGGGAGAAATGGATAATTCGCCAGCCACCGTACACATGCCCAAAAATTTTGCCAGTAATGTACAGACACAGACGCTCGCCTGTTAATCAGAGATAGCTTAAAAAGGGTTAACCTGCCATAAAAATAGCACGTCTCTTAATTGCTAGCTGCGTAGGCTATTTGGGCCTCCTTATTGGGATATATATAGGTGTATCGTAAAAAGATATCTAGATTTTCAGTGCAGCTCATTCGAATTCAGTGAGGTTGCGACGTTTAATGCAGGGTTGATATTGTAGAGGCTGGACTAACGAGCGTTGGTTTGCTTAGTTGATCGGTTGATCTTAAGTGACACCTTGCCACGAGACATTACGTAACCATGACATAAATGAATGAGTCTAAAGCCTACTTGGTGCAAAACATCACAAAGTTTTCAGTTGCATATAGGAATATAGGGTGTTAAATCTTGATGATTTTAATGAGTTAAATCATGTTCCTTAATAGGTCGTTAATCCAAGGGGGTTGATATCTATAGAATTCATTTCATTTTTCTATATTTTAATCACAGTTTAACTCTAAATCTCAATAGAAAATTGCACCCTTTAATTATCATCGCATACCCGAATACCATCAATATGTACCCTTTGTATCTAAATACAATATGCGAAAAATTGCAAGTCTATTGTTTAATGTAATTAACGAAGATAATTGTGCATCATAAACTGTTTTTGATGACCTTTGTTAATTGATTAAGTGAAGTTGCTTTACTTTCGTACTGTACACAAGTTAATTAGTAGCGCTGCTTCATAATGATATGCACAAAGGTTTTTGTATATTTTGATGTTGTATATTTTACCGATGCTAGGGATTAGTTACAAAAATAATACGCCCTTGATTATTCAACTAATTACTTATAAACATATATTTGTTGGTCTTCGCGATAGAGGTGGATGATAAGAAATACCTTCTATCTAGTATGCAATGTGAAATTCCTTCGAAATAGGCCCAAGGCAACTTGATTTCAATAGTTAATCTCATCTTCATAAGAAAAACTCCCTGATCATAGTAATGGTTTATAGCTACGTGGAGAGAATAGCCTTTTGCATTATTGTGTCGCAGTCTTATATGCCATACATTCTGGCCCCGCTCTCTTTCACAACCTCTTTTGCAAGCTGAAACCCATTGCTGGTTGATCTGACCAGTCACTTGTTTTCGAAGTTTGTTCGCTCAGTCAAGGGCCCCGAGTAATACCGTTCTTCATATGGTGCAAGGGATCCATTTGAAAAACAGCAAAAACAATAAATTTCATGCACAAAACACCTCCGTTACTTCGCATTCATAACGGCCTATAGGTGCATCTAGAAACGAAGACTTGATTCAAGAATTCAGTCGAGGAATTTGGTGGATATGGTGTGCCAAGGTAGTAGGGCTCTAATACCTCGGGTTCTTTGGGTGTTTTCTGTCGTCTGCAACTCCCTGACTGAACTTACAATGGACCTTTAGAATTGACATCTTGTAAAAACTGTGTCTCCGATTGTCAAAAATGGCTAAATCTAATACTTTCCGTCAGCCAGGAAAGCCAGATTTGCTTGCATTCTCACCCGCTGGGGCACAAGCTTATCGTTACTGGGTTGATGCAATATTTTTGTTCTCTAAAGAGTTACCTCTGAGAAAGGTAGCTACTAATGGCAGAGTTCAGTTCGAAACTTAGAAGCAGTGGTCATGGGAGCCTTCTTTAGAATGGGCATTGTGTCCTGTTTATCTGGCTGTTGGGTTTGCCTGGTTGGCGATTACTGCCTTGCCCCTCCCCTCTTGCAAATTTGTGAACTCTGAATCAAACCACAATGCTCATGGATGGATTTTCCACCTTGTGCTTTCGAAATACGCACAGCTAATCTGCATTCACAAGCTCTAGCACATGTCTTTGACGAATTGCATCTGTTGCACTGTTGGTAGTGTCTCTTTTTGCTCGAGATGCAAATGCCCGCACTCTCTCCTAATAGAGGGGGGGGGGGGGCGGTGGGAAAATTTTCAGAATTCAAATACAGTAGACCTTCTATAAAAAGGACACCGTGTGACCATTTTTAGTGTACGTTGTTTGGAGGTGTCCGCTATAGGGACGCTTCTTTTTAGAAACAAATGACCTTTATATGACACAAAATTGACACAATATTAAGAGGTGTTCGCAGTACAGAGGTGTTTGTTAATGGAGAGTCCACTCTAGTAGGGGGTGGAAATTAGAGAGGGTACCCCTTTTCACATAAATAGCTGCAGTTGAATTTGGATTGTTTTACTGAGCAATCCTGCTAGCATATGTATTATGTGGAGTTTCTGTTTTGACAATCTGTATAATCACATTGACAACAAGATTTGTTGTAGACATTTTCCTGACCATTGGTCACTCGGCCCAATCTAATAAAACGGGTTCGGAATAATAATAGCGGTGATGGGTGGGATCTGTTATCTGAAGCTCCAGGGAGGCCTTTTATTACGCGCCCCCACAAAAGAGGCTCTGAAATATAATGAACTTAATATAGCGACAAAAAGCGACAAACATCTACAAATTAATTTTATCTCTTCAGTAAATTTTATTGGTCTTCCCTATTGGTCTTTTGTATTCCGCAAGCTGATTGGTGCCTCAGCGCATGCCATTCGGTTTCACCTTCTGATTGGTGCATTTCGTCCGCGTCTGGGTTGGGTTCCGCCTTAGTTAGTGGTTTCGATCTGTTTCTGACGTTTATACTCTGAGGAGTGTCAGAAGAAAAAAGCTTTATCGTATGTTCAAAGATATTTCCGCTGTTTTTTTCGCAGTAGTGAACTAAAAGGAATGTACACGCAGTTTTTTTTTTATAGGCAACCGCTTATAAGCAACCAAGATGTAGAAGGCCTAAATCTTTAAGCAACGTATAGTACCACAGGAAAAAAACCCTAGCAACATTTTAAATTTTAAATAATTTATATCACTGCAAGCAATCGAGGATTGATCAACATAGCTATTTCCATTCATTTGCCGTAAAAAAACTCGCATATCAACGGAGTGATACTCATTACGTGAAGCATTTCATTTAGGGGTTTCCGTTTAACTTTCAATACAAAATCTCTGTATGGTAACAATTACATGGTACTTCTTGACTGATGTTATTTATAGTATTTCTTTGCTGTATACTAGGTGTTCTAGCGTTATGTCGCATAAGAAGCTTTAGGATAACTCCAACTTTTCTGTTTTTCTAGCCTCTACTTTTCTTAGGGCGAAAAATATAACAGTTAAAATTGAGCAGCTACTAAGCAACTTTTGATACTAAAAGGTGGCCATAAGAAGTCCAAAAATAAGCAACTTTTTGAACTAGACCCGAGCGAAGTTGCTTATAAAAAAAACTGAATGTATGCTAGTTTTATATACATAAAGGAATGTAGCCTCGGGTAAAGTGTTTGATGTGAAATTTAGATTTACTGGCAGCCAGCTTTTAATATTTATGCTTTGACTGAATAAACCCTCGTATGAAAACTTGGCAAGTGATCTTCTATAATGCAATTTTAATACCCGCAAATTTCACAGTCGCTACGACGCAAACAGTTTAAAACGGACAAACAAGCAATAAAGAAAATTGCTACCTACGCATAAATAATACCCGCTATTGAAAGACAATGCAACAATTGCAGTACCTCTGGTCTATTACCGCATTTATTTCATTCTTTCTCTTATTTAATGATTTGTTTTTGTTGTTTGTTATTCTTTATGATCCATCCCGGTTTGTCTTGGCATCGTATTAGACATGATAGTCACCACTTATCATGACAAGCCTTTGATATTTAATTGGGCAACGTTTCGGGAGATATCCGTCTCCCATCATCGGGCAATGAGAAATGTGGTTTCTTTCTTATTTATTGCAAAGGTAGGATCGAAAGGTGTGAAATTAACTGGACCTGCGAGGAAGCTCGGAAATTTTTGGCGCTCAATTTCTAAGATTTGTGGCGCCAAAATTGCGTTCAGTGCAACTTTTGATGTTATTCAGCCCGATTTCTTGGATTGAGTAAGATACTTGATTGATACAAGGATTTGATAGAACTGAGTGAATGCTTTCTTTAACAAGACTGTTTTTCCAGTTTTATCCACATCAATCACTGAAATGTTATCCCAATCCATCTGGTGCTTTTACGTCCAACAAGGATTGGCAAGATCGCTTTTGTCTATTCGACCATGGGTCACATTTGATTTATGTTCTTTGAGCCTAGTTCCTGTCTCTCTTTTCGATTGTCCTATATATGATTTAGGACAATCTCTACATGGTATTTTGTATACCACGTTTGATTTTTCGAGATCGTCAACTTTGTCTTTTGGCCTTGAAAGTGACTTTTTAAGTGTATTAAGAGAATAAAAAGTACACCGTATATTGTCTTGGTATGTTTGATTCATAATTGAAGGATATGGCCACATTTTGAGCCATTTGTGTATAAATCTATGCTAGGAAAATTGCTCAACATTATAAAAACAAAGCGCAATAAAGATTAATATGTGTCACGATACCCCCTTTTTGCTCATTCATCTGGACGTATTTTCTTCTTTTTCCTACACATCGTCACTGCATATTTTACCTCTTTGATTTTATCCGCTTTTTCGTTAATAGTTCATGACTAACTTTATTGCCTCCTCACTGACGTCTTAGTCTCTTTTTCATACCTTTCGGCATCCACTTTTTGGCACAGGACTAGTTATTTTCTTGTCTAATCTATACACACCCATGCTATTATCACGTTTGTCATATTTCCTGTTATTCTTATTTCTTATTGGTTAATTTCGATCCCATGTTTCGCGTAGCTTCTTATTTAAACCGTAGAATTGTAGCTTATTTTTAATTCTATTCTATGCGATCAGCTAGATTAGATTTCCATGTTCTCTTTCGGGAGTTCATGTTCGTTTTGTTCTAATACAAGTTTGTAAGAAATAAATTGTTGTCTTTTTGACCGCTCGAACTGCCTGCCATCACAATTGGTGACAGGAGCGGGATCTGATTAAATAGGGCCTAGATGAATTAAAATCTAAGGTGCCTAGCCTACAATTTATGAATTGGAGTTCAAGAGAAATAGAGCCACTGAGATTAAGATTGAGAAGAATGGCAACCGAAGAAGCCACTGGAAGTGGTGAACGACATGAAGCTACTGGTAGATCGATTTCTGTTCACCCCGACAAATTTTATGGCTACCCGAACGATGATGTTCTGGACTGGTTTTGTTCCTTCGAGAGGATCGCAAGAGCCAACGATTGGGGTACCGACAAGCAAGGAAGGATGGTCTCAGCATACCTACGAGGTCCGGCTGGAGATCACTACGAGAAAGTAGCCGACGGCGATAAGGCAAATTATGCTGTCATCAAGAAATCGTTGACGGAGAGATTTTGCCCGGCAGACATGCGACGTTCTGCTTATAGCAACTTGGCTGGAAAGAAGCAAGGGAAGACGGAATCAGTCAATGAATTCGCATCGAATATTCAAAGATTGGTCTACCGCTCCTTCCCAAGTAGTGTTTCCAACGAAGTGGTGGAGATGACAGCCAGGGAACACTTTATACTCGGATTAAGACCAGAGTTGATGAGGCGTGTTACCATGGCGGACCCGACGACGTTCAACGACGCAATACGAGTGGCACTCCGAGAGGAAAGTTTGGAGGAGAGCTTTGGCCGAAAAATAAATGCTGTGGAGGCGGAGCCGCAGAAGGAAGACCAGATGACGCAGGTGATTGGACTGTTGGGAAAACTGCTCCAGAGAGAAGAGTCAGGTGACAGAGTAAACTTTAAGGGTCCCCAAAGAAATTTTAATGGCACCAAGAATAGTTTTACCCGGGAGGGCCGTCCCGTATGTAATTTTGCCGTAAAGCAGGTCATATTGAGAGGAAATGTTTCACAAAGTTTCCACATTTGAAGGGTGCCAAGACTAAAACGGGTTCGGAAAACTAAAACCTGCTACTGTTCGTAGAGGTCAGATAGCAGAGGACATTTTAAACCCTCTACCGGTTAGCGTTATTGAGGAGAAGGTCGATGTAGATCGTGTAGATTATAACGTTGTTAATGCTAACCCAGACGTCACTCCTCGTATTCCGGTATCTTTTGATAACTCGCAGGAAATTTTGCTTTGTGGTCCTGCTAGTGTAATTACTGGTTTTATTAATGAACACCCTGCTAAGTTGTTAGTAGATACTGGTGCGTCAATGACTATTGTCAATGAATCATTTCAACGTACGCACATGCCCAATGTCCCTTTACGTCCTGAGAGTATGAATGCTACATCAGTAACGGGAGAGCCTGTAAATTTTAAGGGAATATTTTCGGCAAGCCTTAGGATAGGTAGCAATGTAGCATTCCAAGATTTTTACGTCGCGTCAGGTTTTCAGCACGACTGTGTGCTCGGGACAGATTTTCTAACCAGGGAGGGCCTAACCCTTGATATGTCCACTCGTACGTTGAAATGGAATTCAGAGACAATTTCAATGGGCACTGGACCAGAACCAACTTGGGAAATCTCATTAGTGGAAAAGATAGAGCTTCCCCCCAGGTCTGAAATGTTCGCCATGTTGCCCATAGGCCCAGGATGTTCCACTGGTTTGTTCGAAGTAAATGAGTCGCTGTGCCAATCTTCACATGTTTATGCTGCCAGGTCTATTGTTAGGCCAGAGCATGGGGAAATCCCTGTAAGGTTGGTTAATCCCGGTTGCGACATTGTAACCATAGAGCCCAATGTGAATATTGGTACAGTGACGTCAGTTACAGATATTGCCACAACGCATTTAGACCACAATAGCAAGAACTCTATCGTTGATAGCTTAGATTTGTCATCAGCTGAACTATCACCAGAGCAACAGGTTAAACTTCGTGACGTTTTAAATAAGTACTCTGATGTTTTTGCCAAATCCGATTCTGATTTAGGCCGCACAGATCTTATTGAGCACGCGATAGATACGCAAGGCAACCCCCCTATTTACCAACGGCCATATCGTATTCCGGAGGCACAGCGTAAGGTAGTAGATGCGCATGTAACCGATATGTCTAATAGAGGAGTAATTAGGCCATCTAAGAGCCCTGGTCAAGCCCTATAGTTTTAGTAGGTAAGAAGGATGGCAGCACTAGGTTTTGCGTAGATTACCGCAAGCTCAATGCAGTTACTCGCAAGGATGTTTACCCTCTTCCGCGCATAGATGAAACTTTGGACACTCTAGGTGGCGCACAATATTTTACAACCCTAGATTTAGCCTCAGGATATTGGCAATTACCCCTCAAGGAAGAAGACAGGCATAAAACTGCATTTACCACCCCAGGTACAGCGAATTCTCTTTGGGAATTTAATGTCATGCCTTTTGGCCTTTGCGGAGCACCAGCCTCGTTTCAGCGCTTAATGGAAATTTTGTTGGCAGGTTTAAATTGGGAGTCGTGTCTTGTCTACTTGGACGACATAATCATCTTCTCGCGCACTTTTGAAGAGCACTTAGGTAGACTTGATTCAGTCTTGTCTCGTTTGCGCACAGGTGGTCTAAAGCTCAAGGTTAAGAAATGCACTTTTTGCGCATCCCAAGTCAAGTACTTAGGCCATGTGGTGTCGAAGGATGGTCTGCGCCCAGACGCAAGCAAAGTTAGCGCCGTGCAAAATTTTCCAGTACCGCAGGATCTCACGCAGCTTAGGTCTTTTCTAGGACTTATAGGTTACTATCGGCGTTTCATTCAGGATTTTTCGATGCATGCTGAGCCTTTATACCGCCTAAGTAAGAAGAATGTACCATTTGTATGGGGAACTGAGCAGGAGCAGGCATTTTCTTACATGAAGAAAGCGCTTACTTCTTCCCCGGTACTGCAATTTCCAGACTTTAGTTTGCCTTTTTATATCCAGTCTGACGCCAGCGACAAGGGATTTGGTGCAGTTCTAGGACAGATGCGAAATGATTCTGAAGTTGTAGTCGCATATTCGAGCAAAGCAATAGGTTCTTCGCAGGTTAACTGGTCCACCATCGAGAAGGAAGCGTTTGCGATAGTCTGGTCCGTGAAGTACTTCAGGCATTATTTGTATGGTCGATCTTTTACTATTTACACGGACCATAACCCGCTTAAATGGCTTTTTACGCTTAAATGTCCCGAAGGTAAATTAGCACGCTGGACCGAGACCCTAAAAGCGTACGATTTTAAGATAGAGTATAGGCCAGGTAAAAGCAACGCCAACGCAGATGCATTGTCGCGTATGCCTATAATCAGCGCGATTTCACCGCCAAAATTTGAGCTCGCTAACATGGCAGAATTACAGAGTAAAGATCAGGCTTTAGCGCAGCTAGTTAAGTATTTGCAAACAGGCGAAATATCAGGTAATTCTTCAGACGATCGCAAGGTTATTTCTAAAGCCGACCAGTATGTTTTGCAAGATAGCATTTTGTACCATTTGTATAGCCCTACAACGCCCTATCGTAGGCAGGAGACGCGTTGCCAGCTTGTAATTCCGCGAAATTTGATAGACGAAGTTCTCGCTAGTATGCATGACGACGTTTCTGCAGGTCACTTAGGAGTCGCGAAGACATATGATAAGATAAGACAGCGCTATTTTTGGGAAGGTATGTACAAGGACATAACCCACTGGATAGAAACTTGCAAGGACTGCGCGTCTAAGAAGTCGCCTAAACGCGTCGCAACCGCACCTATGCAAAGCATCCCGGTTGAAGGACCTTTTGATCGCGTCTGTATAGATGTTTTAGGACCGTTACCCACCTCAGATTTAGGGAACCGCTATGTTGTTGTGGTCACAGACAGTTTGACCAAATGGCCCGAAGCCTTTGCAATTAGATCCGCAGGCGCCGACGTCATCGCCAAGCTTATTGTTGAGGAAATCATAAGTAGGCATGGAGCTCCACGCACCCTCTTGTCTGACCGAGGTAAGAATTTCTTATCCAAGTTAGTTCAGGAGATATGCGATCTTTTCGTCGTGAAAAAGATCAACACCACCGCTTATCATCCGCAAACCGATGGCCTTACAGAGCGCTTTAATCACACACTCTGCAGTATGCTGTCCATGTATGTCTCCAAGCATCAAAGGGACTGGGACCGTTTTATCCCTTTTGCCTTGTTCGCTTATCGTACCGCTACGCAGGAATCTACTAAGGAAACACCCTTCTATCTCATCTACGGTAGAGATCCATGTTTACCATTAGATGTTGTTCTTTCCGCTCCCATAAGTAAATATGCATCCGTAGATGATTACAAGCAGGAGGTAATTAGACGTACTCAAGAAGCTAGGTACGTAGCACAGCAATGTATTGAACGAGCTCAGTTTAATCAAGCAGCTAATTACGATAGCAGTAAGAATGCTCAAGACGTAGACTATAAAGTAGGAGATCGTGTTTGGTTGTATACACCGCAAGTTAAGCAAGGTTTAACAAGTAAATTGTCACACCTTTGGAATGGACCTTATCGAATAATTAGAAAATTGTCAGATGTAAACGTAGAGTTAGATGAAGGTCCACGTAGGAAAACCATCGTACATGTAAATCGCTGTAAGTTGTTTAAAGATCGTCAGCCTAGACCAACGGATAAACTGGACAATGTTACGGACACTATTGCACCAGAAGTAGAAAGTAGTAATAATTCTGATTAGTTTTGATTGTATCTTGATTAGTTGTAACTTTTATTTACGCGTTGAAACAGGGGACGTTTCAACATAGGGGAGGTATGTCACGATACCCCCTTTTTGCTCATTCATCTGGACGTATTTTCTTCTCTTTCCTACACATCGTCACTGCATATTTTACCTCTTTGATTTTATCCGCTTTTTCGTTAATAGTTCATGACTAACTTTATTGCCTCCTCACTGACGTCTTAGTCTCTTTTTCATACCTTTCGGCATCCACTTTTTGGCACAGGACTAGTTATTTTCTTGTCTAATCTATACACACCCATGCTATTATCACGTTTGTCATATTTCCTGTTATTCTTATTTCTTATTGGTTAATTTCGATCCCATGTTTCGCGTAGCTTCTTATTTAAACCGTAGAATTGTAGCTTATTTTTAATTCTATTCTATGCGATCAGCTAGATTAGATTTCCATGTTCTCTTTCGGGAGTTCATGTTCGTTTTGTTCTAATACAAGTTTGTAAGAAATAAATTGTTGTCTTTTGACCGCTCGAACTGCCTGCCATCACATATGGTAGTGTAGAGATTTAACTTACAGCACGGCACAAATGCATCATCTCGATGATTTGCCGTCATTATTAAAAATTTTTAAACTTTCAAGATGCAAAAAGTCGATACCAAATTGATATGAAGTATAGACTGGAATTATTCCAGTTCTGCTGCTCCTCTGGTCATCCAACTTCAACCCCAGTCTACATGAGCTCTAATAAGCGAAAAGAGGAATTCAGAGGTGCCGATAAGATGAGGACCTGTCCTTGTACGGACAGGTTCTTAAACGTTCACAAAATTTGAACTATGAGGCCAGTGCAACTCTGCAACTTTACTTTATTTTCTGATGGAAATAGAAAACTCCACGCTCCGAAATTTTTAAAGCATTCACCCCAAGCGCATCAGACAGGAAAGAGAATTTGTTAAGTCTACCAGGGAACTAAAGGAAACAAATGCATCCTTCATATATTAACATTCCACCGTTTTCGCTAGAAAGCTTCTGCATGCAAGCCGAAGTAATCTCAGATTGAGGGGGGGGGGGAGGTAAACAATTGAAGGGTATTTTATGACGTAATAATTTTGTGACGTCATTTCATTGTTTCAAAATCTTTTGGGGTCAGCCCCCCCCCCAACCCCCTGCCGCATCCGATGGACCTTGCATAGAAACATGCATGCATATCTTAAAATTAAACAGTATACAAAATGCTGCGAAGGAGATAATGAAGTTTATTATTCAGTCTATTTCTGAGTCTTTGGTCGCAAAGTCTGTTCGTGTTGTATTCGTGCTCAGCATAGCGTCTGAAGAACAACAAAGCTTCTAAAATTAACAATTTTAAATGTATTCAGGGGGACAGTTAATCCAAAACCTAATGACGATCTTTTTCGCCTAGATTTAAACATGATTGTGATATTTTCGTCTTATTTCTCCTATTTGCGGTGAGAGTTTTGGGCACTCAGCAATTACGGAAACCAAAAAGTCTGATTGCAACGTAATCATCTTGAGTATATCTATCGCTCATCTAGTCCTGCAACCTCTTTTTAGTTTTTCCAAGAAGAGGCTGGTGTTGGCAACTTATGTGGCTTTGAATTCAGGGAAGTAGGCAACAGATTTACAATAATGGGGCAAAAAGAAATTGATGGAATGTGATGAATGTGATTACAACCAAAGGTAGTATGGAGGATTGAGGAGTTCTGTGCCAGTTGTTGCTTTTGATAAGGCTATTGTACGAAATCATACCTGGGTTTGCAGCCGAGGGAGCCCTTCAATTCGATGTATGTAACTGCTGGTTTGAGAGCTCAGGCTGTATCTGGGGGGAGGGAAATGTAATTGACCCTTGAATGTACAGGAAGTGCCCCCGAGATTATACAAACCAAGGTACTGTAGATTTTAGTATGCATTTGTGTACCAAATGTTAAGGAAATCTGATTCTATACCCACTTTTAAGGTCTTTTAGGCATATAACATACCCAGTTTTAAAGAATTTGCGAGGAAAAATCCGCCCATATGAGGGGGGACATACCTGTCAGCCTACAATCACAAAAGTTAAACGGGAGGGAGCCTTGGGCTGTATGAAATGGAGAGTTACTGGGCGATTTCATTGAACTCTCTTCCTCAATGGAAACGTCGTTGGCTCTCTGATCATGCAGTCCAGGTTGGAATCTCGTCTATTGTGGTATGCCACTTGTAGAAAATTCTTAGTTGTGGTGCTGAAGAAGGCTCAACATAGCCGAAACACGAAAAGTCAAATGGGAGGAGAGCCTTGGGCTGCATGACTTGGAGAATTATGCGGCGATTTCATTGAACTCTAAAGCTCAGTAAATACCTCTTTGGCTCTCTGGTCATGCAGTCAAGGTTCGAACCTCGTCTATTGTGGTCTGCCACTCATAAAAAATCTGATGGAAAAATCTATGCTACTGTTCGCCATTCATGAAAAATATTAGCACAATCTAATAGCGTCTTCCTATTCCCATTCGCCCAATGCCATTAATTATCGTTCAATGCCTTACAATTTTGCTTCACAGCAAGCGAAAGTTGTTGAATCACTGTACAGTCCTAAAGCACCTTTGAATGAATCACTGTACAGTCCTCAAGCACCTTAAATATTCATTTTCGAATAAGAACACCTCCATTCGCAAGACAGAATGTGCTTCGGGCATATAAAGCTTTTGCAGCTTTACGATACTACGCCTATGGGGGTGGACAGAGTCCAGAAAAGTGTTCAACCTTCCTCCAGACAAAAATACTCCTAACTTTAAACCTTCCTCACTTAACAAAGAAAAATAGGCGTGTTTTGGGCGTGGCAAAATATCTTCTTTTGTTCTAATTGACCTTCCTCCGGTCAATGACCGTGTAACCGTAACTTTTTCCTGACTCTGGGGGTGGACTGCTATTGATCGAAGCCCGTGGGGGGTACTTGACCCTGAAACGTACAGGGTTGTGCCCCCGAGTTTTTACAATTCAGCCTTCCTTTAAGGTATTGTTTTCCACATTCAGCCACCCAGTTTTATGATTTTAGTATACATTTGTGTACCAAATGTTAAGAAAATTTGATTGTACACCCACTTTTAAGGTATTTTAGGCCTAAATCGGACCCAGTTGTGAGGAATTTTCAAAAAAAATCAGCCCATAAGAGGGGCACATACCTGTCATTAGGGAGTACTACATTAGGTACAACATTAGGGAGTACCCCCCGGGGATCGAAGGAAGTCCACTTCGTCGAATAATACAGTCGAATGAAAGAATGAATGTGACAGGAATGGCACCCCACACAAATGCATATAAACGTATTAAGGTAATACATCTATGGTTTAATTCCATTCCTCTGTAATTGCAATCTCATTTGCTCAGAACGGTTGTGGGTTGGCCCATAGGGTTGTCATGACAGGGCGTTGGATAACCTTGAATCAACTTCATAATGAAATGATAATTATTAAACTAATAAGAGTACATCATTTGGTTTAATAGTTGTTTATTGTATTCAATGGGCAAATGGGTTTTAATACACATAGAATATAAACAAACTTTATAGGCATTAAAAAATTATTAAGTTCTACAGCGAAGTGTTGCTTGGTGAATCATTAGGTGTGGCTGATGTTCAGAAAGAGGTTTAAAAAAGTTTGTATTGTTGTGTACGTTACGTACGCTAGCCTCCATGCTGGATTTACAGGGTTTCAAAGTCTATATGACGTCACAAGCTTCATTCCTGACTAAAGCCCTCGCCAGGGCAAGCAAGCTATCAAACATTGCTTGTCAAACATTCGAAGTTTGCTTGCTTGTCAAGCACGCAGTCCAGCAAAGTGTTTTACCGTTTGGTAAATCGAAAAAACATTTCCTGTGAAGTGTTTTATGTTTGTATCAAGGGGAAAATGTTTTTGAGCTTTCTCAAAAATGTTTTTGAAATACTTTTGAAATGTTTTTCAAATGTTTTGTGATGTTTTGCTTTTTAAAAAAGTGCTGAGCATTTTCATCATCATTGCAAAGCAAATTTTCCTTATTTCTGCTTGTCAAGTAATGTTCTGTGACGTGGGCAAACGTCCAAATATTTATTGATAAGCAATGCTCAGATGTTTCACAAACAATGTTTGATCGTTTTGCCAGGGCCTAAAGAGCAGCTATCTTAAAAGTCAATAAGTAAAACGTTGACCTCAGCAGAGAATCTATTATCCCTCGTTAGCTCCTGTTGCTCGCTGCAGCTATTTTGCAAAATCGTATTGCTGTAGCAGCTTTCGAAAGATTTTGATATTATTTGCGTATCCGTTTACGATATGTTGCTTTCTTGGTGTTTCCGTTACAGTAAAAGCCAGGTCAAGGCATTGTTAGTTGCGTCCACATCATTCCTGATGCAGTCATTTATGAACAATCTGCAATCTTCTACAAAACCTTAATTGCCATTTACTGGAATTCACATCCGAATTTGAGGCTTTGTGGTGATAGTGCCTTTGAAATTTTACCATGCAATATCCTGGTAAAAATCACTGAAGACTTAGGCCCTAATTTTAGGGCTATTTGCGGATCGTTTGTGATTACCAGGGAGTTAAAAAGGAGATCAGTTAGACAAAAGCCGTCATAACTTAACATCCCTAAAGTAGCGAAACTTCGCAGTTAGCTGAAAAGTCATTCAAAGTCCACCCTACCGTTGTTTAGAGTAAGCAGGCAGACCAAAGTCAAATGTGACTCACTGGCTGCTCTTTCATTCGCTGCTACCCAAAAGAGGATTTTGTGCTAAATGATTTAGGGGGCATCGAATTTCTTCAAATCCTTTTGTATGACGATACTGGGACTCGAGCAAATCATCAACATCGTCATCCTCATCAACATAATAATAATAGTAATCGTCATCATCGTCATCGATCATTATCATCATCATCATCATCATCATCATCATCATCATCGGTCATCATTGTCATTTTGAATCTTTGTCATCATCATTATCATCATCAACAAGATCGCTTCAATCATCCGACATCAACATCATCATCATCATCATCAACATCATCGCCAACATAATAATAATAATAATAATAATCGTCATTATCATCATCATCATCATTATCACTTTGATCATGATCTTTGTTATCATAGTCATCAACAAGGTCACCAAAATCATTCGGCATCAACATCATCATCATCATTTCCATCATCAGCATCATCGTCATCATCATCATCATCATTATCGTCATCATTGCCATCATCAACATCATCATAATCATAATCAGAAACAATGATAGCATCATAAAGACCATCGTCATTAGCAGTATCATCATTATCATCATCATAATCATCACCATCATAACCAATGTTTCAATGTTTCAAAATATCGCAGTGAGAATGGAGATTGTTGGAAGCACCGAGGGCTTGGGGGGGGGGTAAATTTGAAGATTAATGGACGTTGATTTGTTGGAAATGTTTTTTTGCCTCTGAAATGAAACTTTCAAATCCAACGTTGGTTATCGCCATTTCTGGTCCATTCATTACTGTGCATCCCCCCATCTTATTTATATGAAACAAAGCGACAATGATTTCAGACCACGCATTCAATGTACCTCTAAAACGTAATGACTAATTTAGCGATTAGCATTGTTTTCAACCCCCCTGAAAGCTGCTATGACATCAGGATATATAATGGCAAAGTAAAGCAACTTATAAATGTCGTTAGAGTAAATAGCAAGACGGACACAACGCAACTTTGATCTTCTCTGTCATTTTCAGCGTAAAAATCAATTCAACGCCATGCCTTTGAGAGACAGAACTGGCTTCAGACGACCACTGTATGAGTATAACAGTCCTGGTATTAACATGCCCGAAAATGTGAGTTTCTTGTTTTTATTTTTGTAGACTTTTGGTATATTTTATGCTGTTTCAATAAGATATCCCGCCAAAATGAGCATTCGTGGTAAGGTAGTTATTTTGAGCTGTACAGAACGAATGCTTTTCTTCTTTATCGCTTCTGCAAGGGAGAGTAATGTAGAAAAGACAAATACTGCAAAAATACTATTTTTAACGGTATAGTTGTTTCGGTGCAGTGTATGAACTTCACTACTAGCTTTGCGACTTTGCTGTACCATAAAGAATATTGGACAATAGGTAGAATAAATTAAGCAAATGTACATTGAATCCGAGGCAAGCCTGTCTGCCAAATTTTTCTTAGAAATAGAACAAAAATACGCTAAAACAAACGATGTACTATTGTAAGGGGCGTTGTCGTTTTGTTGTGAATCGAGGAAACGGTTTCTGACTGCAAGATATCAAACAGTGAGGTGCTGCAGAAATTTTAAGGGTTGAACTAGTATGTAGGGTTCTAGCAAATCAAAATAGCTTGCTGAGAGCGCATAAATGGAATGAATCTCGGAGTTGGAGACATTTTGGGCTGCAGCTTTTCATGTTGCTAATGACGCTGAGCCGTGTATCGCAAATTGTTAAAGGAACCGAATTTGTCTAATCTTTGTCGCTTGCATATCGTCGTTTCCTATGTTAAACTAATCGTGTTTGTATCAAAACATTGCTGACTGTCATTTCGCGTCTGCATTAGCTACCACAGACCTGTACACGGGATCCGTTTTGATCGATTTGTTTATGTCGGTAAAGGGTCTTTATACTGTTAATTTATGTTAGCGCGTAGATGCAGTTCATCCTGGGCGTGTGCCTGGCACGTTCATTGAACCTTGCGTGCGTTTGACGGTCAACTTCTGCGGTTCAGCGGCTATTTGGCATTTGAATTTGGAATTTTCGGGTGCTGTTTGTGTTATATTTCTTAATAGGTGTAGCAATAAAGAAGTTCCTAATGTGTGCTTGATGCGTTCGCCCAGATAAATTTTCTTTTATTTGCGGACTAATCGAAATAAGCCCCGAAACCTTGGTGAAGCAAATAACAGACTGAAAATGCTAAAACGGGTTTTTAAGGGACAGGGAACTCCGAAGAGGACATTACAGAGCTAGATGTAGCTAGATGTAGCTAAATGTAGCTAGTTTCGTTGTTGAAATGATGTGCGGAAGCATTTGCAGTTCAATTACTTTAGCCTTTCTGAATGTTGTCGGCGAAGCTTTTTAGAGTTGCAAAGTTCTGTACAAATAAAGACACGAGAAGAGCTGTTTGACTATGTTTATACTTAGTTTTCATTTTCTTTGGCAACTTCGCAGAGTGAGTTGTGGACTTGTGTCATTCTCTTTTTTATTGGTCCGTGAATGAGGGACGCAAGAAAGAAAAAAAATAAACGACAAAAAGAGAAGAAAATTAGGGGAGGAATGAAAGACTTTCAATCTTCATCCATACAATCACGATTGCCAGCAAGTCCTTTCCTCCCTCTATGTTTTTCCTTCTTTGTCTTTTATTTTTTCTCCTTCTTTCGTCCCTCCTTCATGACGACCAGTAGGAAAAGAGACCTGTAGCAAGTTTAGGTGCAGTGATTTTTTTTTTCCAATTTCCCCTTTTTTATAATTTCTTTTCGCCGTTCGTTTTTGCTGTACTGAAGTAATACTAAACCATACATAATTTAAAACAAATTTTATTACTGCAAATTTGACTAAGTCAGAGAAATTTTTTGCTGACCACGCCCTTAATTTTGCTATGAATGTGACCAACAGAACGCTAACCATTTCGCAAAGAACTAAACCAGATAGGCTGTTTGGGTTACATAGGTTTCATGCCACAATGCATAATAACTGGTCAAGCTGCAGCAAAAATTGCTTAAGCGGCCTAAGAGTGTCTGAGAACCCTTCCCTTTCTTTGTTATACTTAATCGATAAGTTTGTAACAGGAACCATTTCTATCAATGTTCCTTTGTTTACATTGTTTCGATTATTTTGTTTGTTTATACCGCTAAATGTGTTATTTTTGAATAGAAAAAACTGCTTATAGTCGTTTGATGTAATTTGTTACTATTTCTGTACATAAATTGACTCTGCTTTTTGAATATTTTTGAAGTTCTGCAATTCGCTATTTCTATTTATTACTTTAAACGGCTGTAATTTCATATTCTTGTTATTGTTTCTGTACCATCATCATCAGCACTATCCTCCCTATCTTTCGCCTTTATCATCGTTTTAATCAGCAACATCATCGTCGTCGTCATCATCATCATCATCGTCGTCGTCGTCATCATCATCATTATCATAATTATCATCATCTTCCATCATCATCATCATCTTCATCATCATCATCATCATCATCATCATCATCATAATCATCATCATCATCATCACCATTATTACCACTATTATCAGCATCACCCTCCTCATCATCATCATCATCATCATCAGCAGCAGCAGCATCATTATCATCATCATGGTCACGGTCATCATCATCGTCTTCTTCATCGCCATCACACCCGGTAATGTCTGTGCAGTACAGTGTAGTGTACAGTTTAGGGTGTTCAGTAGATTGGAAGACGTTCAGTAAATCGAGGAATATAATCAGTACAGTGGAAGGATATCATCAGTACGCTGGCGGACTTTCAGTACTGAATGTACCGTCCTGATTATATCCCTCCACTGAACTGAGTAACGTCCACTGAACCGAGTATCCTCCACTGTATTGACGATATCCTTCCTCTGTTCTGAATATCCTACACCGTACTGCACACTCTCCACTGTACTGCACTAACATTACCCCGGTAGGTAATCGTCATCATCATCATCATAATCGCTGGCATCATCATCTTTGTCGTCGTTATCATCATCACAACATCACCATCATCATCATCATCATCATCATCATCATCATCATCATCGTCATCACGATCATCACCATTGACCATTACAAGCATACATTGTGCTACCTGTGCTATGCAAATCAGTGTTACACATTTTGGGTTATTGTATGATAGAAAGTATTAATAAAGCAAACAAATACATTCTTACAGTGCATTTACTCTCTAGAAATTTGTTTTAGAAGTCATACATAGGGTATCCTGAAACATTATAAGACACTTGCTGAAATATCCTAGAACCTGGATTTAGCGACAAATTGTTTTGAAATAGTTTCCACAACCACAGCCAAAATAATACGCCACGAGACCTAAATCAGTTGGGCGTGGGGGATTTCTGATCGTATTTCAGCCCATTTGTGACAAATTTACTGAAAAACGTTTAAAAAGATATTTATAATGAAGTTGCAAGACAGATAAAGCTTCTTAGGTCTTAGTTGCCGTTCTAGTTCATTCACAATATCTTGATTTTCACGAGAAGTGCTTATGTAGTTTTTTAATTATAAGGGGATTATAAAAAATGAGTGTACAATCAAATTTGAATTTCTAGACGTATTTTCAATAGCTACCTCTTAGCACGAAAGGGTTTTACGTGCTTCCTAGGCGCTGATTCATAGAGCTTGTGAAGTTGGAATGCAAGAAGACTGGTGTGTGAATGTAAAAACATAAACTATCCCTCAGCTTTAGCACTATTTTCTTCAATTTTGGCTGCGGAGCATCGTCAATCCCCAAATACATCAGTGCAAAGCGCCTACGTAACAGCACAAAAAGACGTTTTAATTCAATTCAATGCTCCATTTTGTCAAGCGAGCATAGTTGTTGTTGGAAATAGAGAGCCCATGATCCTGAAGCTGTTAACAGTTAGGCCATCCTTAACCCCACGAAAGACAAATCTTAGGGCCTAAATTTGAAGTTAATTAATTTACAGGCAACATGACGCTGAACTTATATATCTTCCTTCAAAATGTTTCAGTGCCGAGGGCTTAAATTGTTGATATTTTATAGGCAGCTGATAAGATAAACAATTACTGATAATCAGCGGATACATTTTCTGTTAATTTGTATACAGCGATAAACAAAAATACCTTATTATTGCGCAAACGAGGATTAATCTCTAAGAACAATAAGGAGAAGGTATATCTGCCCATTTTGGATACAAGGCGCTTTGATTTTGATAACTATTGCAAACCGATTGAACTGCAGAAGCTAAGGTATAATATCGCTGCCCAGGACCGCCGAGAGGGGGTACCGTAGCCGGGGCAACTGCCCGGGGCCCTGGGCCCCGTAAGGGGCCCGTAAAGATCAAGCTTTGATTTTCCATTGTATGTTGTAGTGATTTCATGGAGCTAGGCCCCGTGACGGGCCCGGAAAATAAAACTTTCTTCTTGTCTATTGCACTTAGCAGTGATATCACGGGCCTTAAATTATTCCCTTTGAAATTAACTTTGTGTTGTGACAAAAAACCATTTCATTGAGTTACATCATATCTAAAATCATGAGAATCCGTAATTCGATGCGTATTTTGATGTCATGCTCGGCATTTATTTGTTGTTACGTTGTAATGACCCATTGTTTGGTTTCTTTGGTATACGATAGTTGTTTTAATTGCTTTTGTAAAGTGATTCATAAATGATGACGTTATTCAATATATCAAATAGATCCTTAAAAGGAAGAACGTTTGGGCAAAAATAGCCGCAAAATGACGTTATTATGAATTATCAATCACTTTACTTTTGTAAAGAAAAGTGATTGATAAATGATGACGAAATTGAATATCCAAATAGATCCTTAAAAGGAATAACCTTTGGGCAAAAATAGCCGCTTTTGACATAAAAGCGTGACAATCGTCAATGGCCTTAGATTAGATTTGGAGACGTACTAGAGAGAAAGAACAGCACAAGCGAAAACCGAAGCAGATATGTCTTCCTACCAGCACAAGTCTGGTGCTCAGAAACGACGTGAAAAGGAGCAGAAGGATAAAGAAACAATGAGAGGTGCACTTACATTATTTGATGTTGGTGTTAAAAAGCGACCTCCATCTGAAAAAGATGATAGCCCGGGCCCCGCACACAAAGAACAAGCTGCCCCTCAACACACAGCTTCAGCTTCGCCAGAGCTCTCAGATCATGATGAATCGATGTCTGGAGCATCTTTAGAAGCACCCTCAAGTCAAGAGGAAGTCACTCCTGGTGAAACAACCAAGCCAGGTCATTTTGGTTTTGACATTGGAACCTCTCCAGCAGCTCCTACAACACATGAAATCGAAGAAATGATACGGAAAGGCCATCTACCACATCCACAGCAGTTTCCTAATGACGTTACTGGCAGAAAATTCCCAACATCTGTGCTGAACTTCAAACAACAGAATGGTGAAGTGAGTTCCAGACGATGGCTCGTGTTCAGCCCTGCTAAGAGTGCTTTATTCTGTTTACCATGCAGGCTTTTCCCTAGTGCAGTGGACCAAGCATCATCATCTCAGTCAATCTTGGCATCAGCAAATGGATGGAGCACATCACAAAAATGGCGAAAGCTTTACGACAGGCTTCCAGAGCACGAGCACAGTACGGTGCATAAAAAATGCTACCTTGCCTGGCGTGAATTAGAGAGGCGTTTGGAAGAATCTTCTGGGGTTGACATGCTCACTGATGCAGCAGTTCTCTCAGAGGCTCAAAAATGGAAGAAGATTCTTACAAGAATAATTGATGTTGTTGTCTTTCTTGGTGAAAGAGGACTGCCTTTTCGTGGATCTTCACAAAGAATTGGTGATCTTCACAATGGAAATTTCTTAGGGCTCATTGAGCTCCTTTCTCACTATGATCCACTTCTACGAGAGCATGTGACGAAAATTAAAGTATCCCAGGAAAAAGGTGAAAGACTGCAAGCTCATTATCTTTCAGCTTCATCCCAGAACGAGTTCATTGGTCTTTGTGCAGAGTACGTTCGCAGTCGTGTCTTGGATGAAATTTATAATGCAAAATATTACTCAATCATGGTTGATGCAACACCTGATTCAAGTCATGTTGAGCAGACTACCTTCATCATCCGGTATTTGACGAGAGAGCTTCAAGAATATACTGTCCAAGAGCGATTCTTGACATTTGTTGACTGCTGCAAGAAGACTGGTGTTCAAATAGCTACGTTAATCTTGGAAACTTTGAAACAGTTTAGGATTCCAGTTGCAGACTGCCGTGGTCAAGGGTATGACAACGCTGCAAATATGTCTGGCAAATACAATGGAGCTCAACAATACATTCTCACTGAAAATCCTTTGTGCCTGTATTCACCTTGTGCCTGCCATTCACTAAATCTATGTGGAGCAGACTCTGCAGCTTGCTGTAAAGAAGCAGTGACATTTTTTGGAATGGTACAAACCGTGTACACCCTATTTTCCAGCAGTCCCCAGCGATGGTTAATTCTTCAAGAAAGCATTGGATCCTCATTGCATGGCCTGTCAGGTACAAGATGGACGGATCGTGTAGCAAGTGTGCGACCATTTGCAGCTCATCTTCCAGGTATACGTTCTGCACTGGAGCAACTTCATACGCTGAATCTTACCCTAAGACCTCCACGGAAGTTAACGGTACCATAAAGTACATCTCTTCATTTACTTGCATCCTCATGTCTGCAATTTGGTTGAAGATTTTAGTAGCAATCGATCAAAGAAACCAGGTCATACAAGCAAGGCAAGCCACTATTGATATAGAGGTCTCAAATCTTAAGTCACTTGTGCACGACCTTAAAGATTTGCGCAGCAAGTGGAATCAGATTTTGAATGAGTCGAAGTTGGTTGCAGAAGGTATGCAAATTGATTCACATCTCCCAGCCAAACGAAAGACGAAAAGGAGACCATTTTTCGACGAGACGCAAGAAGATGTTTCCCCAGAAGGTGATGCAGTTGAAGCAGTGGAAGAAGCAGCATTTAGACGTGATGTTTTCTATTTCATTATCGATTCAGTCATTGCTGGCCTCTCAACACGCTATGATGCTGCATACAAAATCGATGATATGTTTGGTTTCCTTTGGAGATACCTTGACTTGACAGAGCAGCAAATTTCGGCAGCCTGTGTTACCCTGGCAAAGAAATACAAGGACGATATCTTGCCAGATGAACTGAGAGAAGAAATGATTCATCTGAAAACAATTCATGCTGCAAACTTTGGAGAAGAATCATTAAGTCCGTTCATTCTCTTGAGCAAAATCAGCAAATTCAAGCTTGGTGAGATATTCCCAAACGTATGCATTGCCCTGAGGATATTTTGCACATTGCCAGTTACAGTTGCTTCAGCAGAGAGATCTTTCAGCAAACTCAAGCACATCAAAAACTTCCTGCGAGCACAATGACGCAGGAAAGATTGAACGACTTGGCTATTCTAAGCATTGAGAGCGAACTTACAAAAAAATAGACTTCAGTGACGTAATTAATGCCTTTGCACTAAAAAAGGCTCGCAAAGTGAATTTATAGACATTTTAGGACTTCTCAGCATTTTCATTTCTTGTAGTTAAACGGTTGATTTAGACGTGGAATAGAATTTACACAATAAAAGGTCGCTCAGGTGTAACTTTATTTTCAATTGGAACAATAAAATTTCTGCTCGCTCGCAAAATGCCGCTGTGCGGAAATAAGGCTTTAGTGAAATTCAGAAAGGCGTTTCCACCTAAAAATTTTCAAAAATTTTCAACAGTGTACTTTTCCAACTAGAAGCAGCGTTTTAACGGTGCATAGGAGGGCGTGGTCCAAAACATTTTCCGGGACCTTCAGCGCTGGGGGGCCCCATAGGGGCCTAGCCCTGGGCCCGGCCTGCCTCTCGGCGGCCCTGGCTAAAATGACAATTCTTTAATGTCTTGCGATCCATATTTTTCACGTCGCACCTCTATACAAGGGGCAAGGTTTCGCTACGTAAACCTGTTGGGCTTGGCGGTTCCCATGCTCAATACATGAACATTGCATTAGTCAATTGAATAAGGCTACGTATAACTAGTTGCTGTTGTTGCTGAAGACTGCCATACATTTAAGGAAATGTCTTTTTCAAAAACCTTTTTAGTAGATATTGCTATCTCACTCTTTTCAATTCCCCTTCAAAGAAACACTGTTGGTTTAATGCTCAGCCATTTTGAAATGGCATAGCCTGTGTCGTGTTGGGAATATGTTTTGACACAAAATGATAACTAGATGTTGCGGCTAACATTTGGAGAGGGAGCTTTGGTCAAGTATGGTGCTAGACGCTAGGGAGGAACATGCACCTTGGTTTCTAAAGTCGCTTTACGAGATGAAATAAAAGCTGTTGTTGCTTGGGGTTGCCATTTCGTCGAGTTCCGTGTATACGCTTTTCACTGGTATCTTAAACCTTGGGCCCCTGACCTCAATGCGAATCGCACCTTTTAAAGTGATTGTTTACTTTTGCGTTTTCGAAAAGCTTTATTAGCATTTTGAATCAGCACAGACATACCTTGAAAATTTGCCATTTTGCCGCTCTCTAATTTACGACTCTGGCAGCTGCTTGTCTGTTTTTTTAGAGATTTTTACCTCAGAAATTTTGTTTTTTTTTTGCTCCGGGCGATGTGGTTTGTATTAATGCCAAATGCCAGATTCGGCAAGGCAAGCAAGTAGATTTAAGATAGGTTTCTTCGAAGTTTATGAGGAATATGTTTTTAAAATGAGTTTTTGGACACGTTCCTGCAATCATAATGGTTACGTCACACTAGACAATTTTTGTCCATATTTCTTAACGCGACTGCATCTTGTGTTGAAGGTCGTTGCATGCAACTCGTCACGGTGTAGCATTATTAGGCATATTACTAGAGTCGCAGTCATAGAAATTGAACTAAAGGACGCTCAAAGTACGAATCATAAACAAACAAGGCACTTTTGGGGCTTGACTGCGACAGTTTTTTTCCCGCGTGGAATCGAGGCTGATCAGCTGACACATTACAGCAATAGCTATAGCGATTAGATTAATTACCTGAGTCCCAGCTATCGCTCATGAGACCGAGGCTAGCACTAAAAGGAGATCGCTAAAACTGAGTTTGAGCGTCCAGCGCTTCAATTCAATAGCGAAACTGCTACTCAGGTAATCAGTCTATTTAGCGACTATAGTGTTGCATTTCCCAGGGCATTTTCAGTGCTGGACCAAATAACTTAAGAAATTTTTCAAAAAAGCTGAATTAGCAACAAATATTGGCAAAAGGAAAGAATATCGTAGTTTTTAATAACTCGAAGGGTTGGGAGGTACAGGAAATGCAAGACTATGCACATCAACGGCACTTTTGCATCTCGAAGGCTCATACATTCTATGATGTATTAACTTAAATTGTGCAATTCTTTTCATTTCTATGTAGAATAAATTTACTCTTCGACAGCACTGAGAGCCACCCCGGATAACGTATGTGCAGTAGAGCGGTGGTTGTGCAGTACAGCGGTGGTTGTGCAGTACAGCGGAGGGATAACATCAGTACAGCGGAGGGATATCATCAGTACGACGGAGGGATACCATGAGTACAGCGGTGGATGTTCAGTACAGCGATGGGATACCATGAGTACAGCGGTGGATGTTCAGTACAGCGGTGGGATAACATGAGTTGCGTGGAGGGATACCATCAGTACAACGGAGGGATACCATAAGTACAGCGGTGGGTGTTCAGTACAGCGGAGGGATACCATGAGTTGAGTGGAGGGATACCATGAGTACATCGGAGGGATACCATCAGTACAGCGGTGGTTGTTCAGTACAGTGGAGGGATGACTTGAGTACAGCGGTGGATATTCAGTACAGCGGAGGGATACCATGAGTTGTGTGGAGGGATACCATCAGTACAGCGGAGGGATACCATCAGTACGGCGGTGGATGTTCAGTACAGCGGTGGGACCACATGAGTACAGCGGAGGGATATCATGAGTACAGCGGTGGATGTTCAGTACAGTGGTGGGATACCATGAGTACAGCGGTGGGCGTGCAACCTGTTTGAGAAATTGCAACGGTGTTGCACGAATATGGCAGTATCTGTGCGCAGAAACAGACGCGTTTCGCTCTTCCAATTCGATAGGTTTAGAAAACCAGTACATTACGGGACAGCATAAATTCACACAATTAAGCTCAAGCCTGCTGTGGGCTGCGATTATTGGAATAGACTGGCTGGCTACTAAGTGCCTGTATTTCTCCAACATTTGCTGCTTTACTACGGAGAGTTAGTTTCACAAAAAAATTGTACAGTTTTTTTGAGAAAGTGCTGAATTCATGACTAAATCAACATTAATCGTTGTTTTGAATACTTGCAAATACAAGAAATCACAAAAAACAAATTGGCTTGCAAACTTGTTACGTACCTTGATAAAGAATCGCTAAAACTATAACTAATTATGGATATTGAGTAGTAATAGAAAAGTATAATACCATTGATTCTGATTTCGTGAGATGAATTTTGCATGCGATATTTCCAGTGGCTAGTAAATATTTGCAAGCGGAAAATCACAGGACAGTTTGCAAGCCAATTTGCTGTACTCATTTTTTTCTGTTGATGTTATCCGCTGTACAACGATTAACCACCGCTGTACTGCACAACCACCGCTGTACTGCACATACGTTATCCGGGGTGAGAGCATTCTCCTTTACACAAAATTTATTAACAAACAAGTTTGAGAAACGCCAAACATGTTTACTTGTATTGAGAATGCAGCTAACCATTCCGTCATTATAGGAAGGTTTCTTGTTAATTAAAAGCGAAGGTCGCTTGTTAAAAACATGATCCGACATGATCACTGTTCATCAAGCATTCTTTTTGGTCTAACATGATTTTCCAATTATGTTCTAATTCAACTTGTGGGAAACTTAACTTCGTCTCTCAACGCTCCTACCCATCACCCATCTCTGCATCAGCGCCTGTATCATCATTATATTTCTTGACTCAACTCGATAAACCTCAGCTTTATTATACTCCAGTAGGTTGCTTTGTCTCTTCTATGCCTGTACAGTTTTTACATTAGGCCATTTGTTACTCAAGTTAGAGCCAATAAAACGAGAAGTGTTACCCAGGGTTTATATCAAGATTCATTTGAAAGTCCAACTCTGAGCAACAACAACAACCACAGCAGCAACAACAGCCAGTTGCATTGAAGAATTGAGTTAATTGGCCTAAATTATTGAAGTGGCACATGTCAAAGTTATCACAATAGTCAAAAGAAAAACCCTGACTTTTCTGGATACCAGCCACAGCACAGTATTTCTGACGCTTCAGTTTGACTGGTTTTTGGAGCTTGCCTTATTCGATAGATGCTCATAGAATGAGAAGGAATCATTCCCTGTACAGTAGAACTGAATTACGAATTTCCGTGGAATTCCCATTTGCACTTCACATTCGAATAACCAACCAGGTTTATATCAACAATTGGATACATCGGAGTGTAGAGCGACCGTTCTAGCTATCCCCAACTGTATTTCTGCTTGTTCTTAGACATCCCCTTTTCGGTGGTTATTTGGCATGTGAGTTACCTGCATATATAATTTTAAAGCGCAGTGATAACCACTTTGTGCAGTGATAAAATGGTTTTGTGCAGTGATAAACAGTAAATATGTCCAGTGATAAATATTTTTAATGCAAGATGTTTTAGTTTGAACTCCTATTTCCTTGAAGTATAATCTCTTTTATTGCTTCCATCACTAGCTCTTTTGATTGACATTTTACCTAATCACTGCTTTTCATGTCTTTTCTATGTATCAAATTTTGTAGCACTAAACAGGCTTTGGTCAAATTCATAGTCAAAGTAGAGGGCGTGGTCAGCGAAAAATTTCTACCAATCACCAAAGTGGATGACCACTAGAAAAACGCGTATATAAGGCAAAGCATTTTCATTACTTTCCTTTGTGCAATCGTAAGGCAGGGAGTGCCCAACCCCGTCCCCAGGGTGAAAACGTGTCTACGTGAAACTCCGTGACTCTGCTTTCCATATTCCACCTTGGTCTCGGCCTTGTCTATTCGCAATTTGATTGGCTGTTCAAACAAGATATATTTTAAGTGACGTCACAGTTTCTTCAAAATTTCACACCCAAATGACCGAAAACTAGGGGAAAAACATGTGAAAAAACCCAAAAAATGATGCTGCATATGATATTATATCTTGCCTGATGTTATCAATGAAATTCTTTGCATTTCCTTTCTAAGAACATCCGTTCTTCATCTTGTTTTGATGCCTAGGCCAGAATTGCCAGTATTTCTATTTTGCAAGTTTTTGTGGCCGGTGCCAG
Source organism: Chrysaora quinquecirrha (assembly GCA_014526335.1). NCBI lineage: Eukaryota > Metazoa > Cnidaria > Scyphozoa > Semaeostomeae > Pelagiidae > Chrysaora > Chrysaora quinquecirrha. The sequence continues at coordinate 52,889 of JACTAT010000140.1, forward strand.
GGTCCAAATCGATTTGACGGTTGAGATTCGTGGACATTCGATTTGGGGCCTGGGGACGAGGTTGGGGAGTGTCAAGGTATAGAGAGTGTGATTGGATTGTACTGAATTAACTAAAATATAGGATTCCTAAAGCGCGTTCTCGTGCTTCGTGGGCTGTAAAACCCTAGCGAGGCCAATTCAAGAAAGCGCGTATTGAGAGGGCGGTTTTACCTTAAAGGCGGGTGAAGTTTGCAGCTGGCTATTGGTTCTTCATTCTTGTACAGTATATTGCTATATTGCTAATTCGTTAAATAAAGCAAATTAGGCCCCTTAAAAACATTTGTCATACAAAAGTAGCTAACAGCTGTTTATGGATGTTACTAATAGCTGTTCTTTTATAAAGCAACAAATGCAATACTGAAAAACCCTTTTATTTACAAATTGTTCTTTTTAAGGCTAAATATCTAATCGGGTTAATTAGCATCGTGTGTGCCTTTGAATTGGTGAATGATCAGTATGAAAGAATGCATTTATAACTGTTCTTAACGATTCAATAATTTGGCTAATTAGAATCTCAATTTCGCAAATTAATTGGTTGGTTGTTCAGTAATTGTTTAGACAACACCTATACATTTTTAGCATCTTCATTGGTCATCGTTTTTATCTTGATTATCATGATAATCGCCATGATCATCATCGACATCATTATAGTCATCATCGTCATCATCATCACCATTAACATCATCATCATCATTATCATCTTTATCAACATCATCATCATCATCATCATCATCATCATCATCATCACTAACATAATCAGCATCATCATCATCAACATCATTACGTGCTGTCATCATCATCATCATCATTATCATCGTAATCATCATCACCATCAGCATCAGCATCATCATCAACATCATTATTGTCATTAGCATCATCATCTCATCGCCATCATCATCATCATCATCATCATCATCATCATCACCATCTCCACCTTCGTAAGATTTTCACAGTCACTATAATACTTTGCTAGAATACGTACGTGATGTGAATGCAAAAACAAACAGCATAGTTTATCATTTGAATTTATGGCGTTACATAGGCTCGCTACAAAAGCCATAAATCGCAACCATTTTAGAGTTTATGTAAATATCTGATAAAAGAATTGTTATCGAAGCAAAACTATATTAGCTACACGTATAAAACACGTATAAATAGGATTAGAAAAGACCAGTTTCTTTATATTTGGTCACGTTTTTGACGAGAAGCATTTCAACCCTTGATAAGGCGTACAGATTCCCGTCGAAACAAAACGATTTTCTAGAGATTTCTATGCAAAAAGGGTGAACGAGGTTGTAAGGGATGAATACCCTTTGGTTTTGACAAATCTATTCAGAAGCTCGGCAAATGCAAAAATGCACCGCTGAGAAGTTTGTCTGTGAATTTGGCGGCATTTGTACGGGACCAGCAAAGGCTCGTGTGCGTTATTGTTTTGCCCGTCAATTACGTATAGTCTGCACAAACTTATGTTTTTTTAGGCCTATTGCGCTCGCAGTCGTTTGCTTTTCGATGTTGTTTGTTATTCAACTATTCAAGTATACGGTTTACACAATTCGGCTCTAAATGAATGCTGCACTTGCAAGGTACTTCAAAATTTATCAATCATATGACGCTGTTATTCTAAGGTACATCCAGCGTCAATGTGAAGTCGGCATATAGAAACCGATTCGGCATTAACTATTAGTCCAGCCTACCATTAATTGTTTTGGCTCCTGTTGAGAACAAAGTAAAAAACATCATTTTAGAGAATTGGAAAGACTGGAAACTTTGAAGTCGAGTTTGCGATTTGAATGACTCTAAATGCCGACATCTTAGTCGACCTGAATCTTCAATTCCAGTTCTTTAGGGACTTGTTATGCGGACGAGCATATCTTTCTCTAGAAATCATATTCTATGTGAATATCCTGTCGTTTCACAAGGAATCCCAAGAAAATGTCTAGAACTTTTTATTTTTAGAGAACCCTGTTGCACCAGTTACACCAATACACGCATTTTTTTTATAAGGAACCTACCTCAAGGCCTAGTTCTTAAAGTTCCTTATTTTGGGCCTCTTTTGAGGCAATTGTAGTTCCAAAAGTTCCTTAATAGTTCCTTAATTTTAACTGCACAAACAGTGGTCTTAACAATAAAAGAGAGACATTTGCATGTGAGCAAAGCTCGAGACTACTCTAAGAAACATTGGATACATGCTTAACGTACAATTTATGTGATTTTCGACTGCAAATGAATGAAACCGGCTTTCTAATTCTTGATTATTTGCAGTGATAAAAGTATTCAACATTCAAAAGTTCCTTAATGATTTTCTCTTTAGTAGTATAAGTTCTTTAAAATTCCGGGCCTTCTACATGTTGGTTCCTTATAAAGTGGTTCCTTATAAAAAAAAGCGTGTAAGCAAACGTAATCCGCTGGCTTTAAGTTTTCGCCCGTTACGCGGGCTTAGCCGTGATTAACTAGCCTGCGCGCAGCCTGAAACGCTTCTTCAAGGAAGTGTACAGTCTGCGCATTAAAGTCAAAAAGCTTGTTCCAGCCTCCATTTCAGGTAGAATTTTAAAATTTGCCATTGTTAAACAATTGTTTAATAACCAATAAAATTCACCTCACAACTTTTCGTGAGGTAGCTCGATCATTGATTGGCTTCAAATACAAAGGCTTTGTTTTTGTTTTGCACGTTTCAGCGAGTTCACCGCGCGGATTTTATTTAGCAAATGTTAAAGATTCCAAGATGGCGAATGTGCCCACTACAGCTACGAGGGATCTTGTTTGGAACGAAGAGAAGTTTATAGAAGGCTTAGCTTAGACTTCGTTAAAATGTTATATGGAGTTGCAAAATATACGAAGATCAACTGAAAGATCTGAAGTAGTTTTTCCAAGGAAGAACCTGTATTTCAGTGCACCGACTGGGTATGGATCTATGCAGATCAGTGTGAAGAGGTCTTGCTCTTGGAGACATCGAAGATGGAGATGGAGCATACAACATCATCTTCACTTCCCCAGAATCAATGTTGGCCACTAGCAGATGGGGGAAATTTCTTTCCTCAGAGAAATTGGTCAACAACTGTGTTTGTGTTGCATTTGCAAGGCTCATTGTATTGAACAATGGTAAGGACTATTTTACTTCTCAGTAAATTGACAAAGATTTCAGTTTTGTTTTTTAAAAATCCTACTTCTGAAACAGCTGTGTTAACAGTAAGTCTTTTTATTTGTTCAGGGGTCTTGGCTTATCACAGAAGCCTGCCTTCAGAAAATGGTATGGTCAGATTGATGAAATCAATCATTTCTGGATTCATCAGTGAAGATTGCTGTAATTCACTGCAATGGCTTCAAGTGCAACAAAGGCATCTATATTTTCAGTGCTCAATTTGGCCCATGTATCAACACATGTCATCAAGAAGAGCCCATTCAAGAACAGTCTGTTGTTTCATTCCAAGTATGTTGGCAATGACACAAAGTTTGAAGCAATGTTTTCTGAGCTTTTACCTGAGTTAGCAACTAAGGAAAAGGAGACAGAATGAACAATAATTTTCTGTCAAACATGCAATCAGTGTGCCCTTATCTGGAAGACATTTCAGCTGAAGCTAGATAAAAAATTGTTTGCAGGTGGCCGTGAAGATCCCTGTTGTCACCTGGTGGAAATGTTTCATGCTGGTACGCCATCCTCTGTTAAAGAACATGTTCTCAAGGAAATAGGTAGTATTGATAGTTCCCTACATGTGTCGCTTGCCACAGTTGCATTTGGAATGGGAGTGGATTGCAAGCAAGTGTACAGGATCATAAATTTTGGTCCTTCAAAAAATGTTGAATCATACCTTCAAGAATGTGGCTGAGCAGGTCGTGATGGTAAAACTAGTTGCTGCTACCTCTTGTACAATGGGTTTCTTACAAGCCTTACAGAGGACCTCAGATCTGATCTAGAACCCAAATTCTTTAATTTCTCTGTTTTAATAAGTTGAAAGCATTCCTCATTGTCAATCTATGTATGCAAAAAATGTCTATTTTCTTTATGACTATAATTCATTATTCAATATTATTTCCATTTGTAATTTTGTGATTGTTTTACTGAATTAATCTTACTTGGAAAATTTGCTAATGATAGGCAGTAAAAAGTATAAAATGGGATGAAAATCTCATCATATCAGTCTCACATCAAGACAATTCTATTGAATGAAAAATCAAAACATAATCAAAAGCAAAAATCAAAAGCTAATCATCATTCACCTAAGGGAAATTTTGAATACTATTGAGCACCAGGCAAAAAGGCAGACAGTAATAGGCACCAACATCTTTAGGAATGAAGACAAGTAAATACTGAAGAACCCCTCGGTCCTGGCTGCTCGACGATGTTGAGTTGAACAAAGAGGAAGCATGGATGAAGGACACGGCACACGGCCTAAGAAAGAACGTCAGACTTCGAGGTGGATGCACAGCTTCCCTGAAATATTTCCATCAATGAGATCAAAATATGATTTTTCCGTAAGTGATAATTTTCAAATTAAACACAGCATATTTTCTCTCCAAAACTGCAAACTCAATGTGCAAGTCAAATCTTTTAAGATGGAAGACTGAGCGGCCGGAGTACAGCAAGTAAGAATCCGCCATTGTCAACATGTTTGAGCGACTGGGCGTTGTGAGAGATTCGCCCGCGCGTGGTTTGAAGTTGGGAAAGAGGCTGCAATTTTGCTGACTCAGGGAACAAGCTTTTTGACTTTAATGCGCAGACTGTACACTTCCTTGAAGAAGCGTTTCAGGCTGCGCGCAGGCTATGATTAACTGATCAGCCTTGAATCCCTTTAAGGACACCCTTTGTAAGAAACCTCGGGCTGAGATTTGGGTCATTTCTCTGCTATCTTAGAAGCAAGAAGCCAGTTGAGCAAAGCGAGGGGCCATTCACTTCTTGAAAATCTCGTACGCCTTTGCTGGAAGTCCTATTGTTTTCTTGGAAATTCCTTAAAAGTCCTTTTGTTTTAATGGAAATCTCGTACGCCTTCTTGCAGAGTGAAATGCCCCTCGGAGCAAAGACCCAATCAAAGTAGACCAGTGTTTTTCCCAGAAACGCATTTTAATCATGGTTTTAACAGGATATGGGTGATAGAGAATGTGGGGGGGGGGGGGAATCAGTAAAAAAAATAAGAAACAGGCAGGATTATACGGGTACATTTTTCCTAAGAATTTGCTGTAGCTTCAAACGGTTTAAACACCTGCAATTGCTAATGTCACTTCGTGTAGTGGCTTTCCCATGATGCACCTTGATAAGTTGCGTCATCTATCAAGACTAATATCTTCCTCTAAAAATCAGTCTAGCCCTTTCTATGGTACTAGCTTACCCCTCGAACTAAGTAGCAGTAGCAATTGCTTGCTTGCTGACCAAAACCTATATTTGCCCTCGAACCCGCAGCAACGCATTTGTTATTTTCGATACGCAAATAAACTGCACTTTAAACAAAATGATATTCTCTATATTTATCCTTTGTTGAGCTATATAAAACATCTTTTGTTGTGGCTGACCTTCTATTTTCAACATTCCTTTGCACCGTTAATCCATAAAACTGCATTTCCGGTTAAGCACGTGGCGTAAGCCCTGTGAGATTGGGATTGGGAATGAGCAAATAAACGTTTCCGCTGTACCATGTGTTCGCTGTCGCATAATAAAACCTGATCTGGTTATTGTGATCAGTAATCGCGAATTAAACATTGATATGAATAGTAATCAATATTGTTGATTTCATTAACAAAGCAATCATTAGCATTTTTCAAGAACTCAGCCCAACATTTTAACTCGCAGAGTGATGTGAACCTTATTATTGAGCTTTCACTGTTCATGGAAAACGGATCCAAACGAGATTGTTTTATCCGTGAGAAAGAGGCTTAAGCATTTTGACCTCTCTTGTTTGATTGTGGGAATTTCGAAGGGGACGTATTGGATTGGAGAAGGCTTTATAAGAATGGGGCTGATTGAAAACTGGATCCCATTTTGCGTTCGACGATCTTATATCTCATAAAATTGTTGAACCCCTCCACAAAATATCGGCTTGTCCACCACTCTACCTTGCCATAATAAGTATCTTAGATTCAACTTGATCAGGTACTTAGGCACAGGTTGCTTGCACAGTCACTTTGCTATTTCAATCAATATTGATATGAGGAAAGAGGTAAAAATGTTGAAACGAAAACAAGAATTACAGTGAGAGATTTCTGATCAGAAGACTTCAAACACATGAAATCAGCTGCTACAGTCCTTGCCTCGCAAATAACGCTGCCTCGCTTTAGAGACGCGTAGGCATACTCCCTCCCCCGGATCCAATGTTGGCGAAATTGATGTTGTCAGTGTTCATGACGTCGAGTCAGGGGGAGGGGATCTACAGTAAAACATACTTATAACGTAGCATCCCCAATATTTTTGGCGACGATTGTAGTTGTGAAGATACTGGATGAGATATGAATTGCAAACTTGAATGGCTAATTTTGCCGTTTTTTAAGTGCTCGCTCATACAAGGCTACTTAAGAAGCTACTATAGTACTATAGTACTACTATACTCGCTACTTAAGGCGCCATATAAGGTCATAATGGGCAGAGGGACTTTATAGAGAGGAGGTCTTATTTCTAATCTTTGCTTCAAAAAGGGTGTACCGTAATTGTTCAATTACGCACAGCCCCCTTCCTCCCCCAGAATAAGCGGGCCATTAATAAGAGATGTAATTAATAAATGCACTCACTCGATTAAGTACAGCCCGTATGGTAGTAATTTTGGTGAATGTATTAGAAAACATAGAAAACTGTTTTTCGAAGAACTGTTTTCAGTGGTTCACTTAACGTTGTTATTGATGTTATTGTTGTTGTTGTTACGGTTATTGTTGTTGCTTTTATTGATAACAATTTCTTTTTCTAATTTTTGGCTAATCTTATTGAGGCCTAGAATATTGGACGTAATTTATTGGAACAGCCTATTTGGTTTTGCTATATCTATCTATCCCCCTAGCCCCCTGTTAAAATGTTTTTTTTTCCAGTGTTAATTGTAGTCTTGCTTTTCTGTCAATTTTTTTGGTGAAAGGGGAGCACTGGAGTTATTAAAGTAGAAAATCGCTAAAATAGGCCATGTTCCTGTAGTGTAGCACATATCCCCCTGTTATGTCGGTAACTAGGGCCCAGTCCCCTAGCTCGCGGACTGGAAGAACGAGGAGCTAAGATGGCTGTTTGTCTTTTCATTTTGCAAACTTCCTACCTAGTTTAGGATACTATAGTTCCATAGAAGAGGGGCCTTCTTCCAAATATTATTTCCAAGATTGTAGATGCCGCATCCAAGCATCAAGGCATTGTAGCCCTGTTATTAAGGTCCCTTACGAAGAAAAAAGTAGGGTTTAGTCATCCATCCAAAGTTCCCCATCCAAATTTTTACCTTGCACGACCAAGCTGAAATTGAGTTGCCTTAGGGAAACCAAGCGGCTTGCCCGCTTTCCCTGCATGTTTTAGCGCGAAAGTTAAAGCATTGGCATATTTATTAGGAAAGAATAGGCCTTGCTTGAAATATGGAATAATTATAGAAATTAATGCTTTCGTTACAAGAATAGCACAAAATATAGCTGCTGAAATCATTTTTTTTTTTAAACGGACTCTCAATTAAGCGCACCCTGTAAGATAGAATTTTTTATTTGCACCGTGCACTTAAACGGGACTTTAAGTGTTTTAAACTATACGTTAACAATTGAAAGATGCAATTTAGTAACCTATTTCTTTCTGTTCAAATTCGCTCTCCACCTGCCTTTGGTAAATCGCTTTTAATATGATTAAATAGCTTGTTCTCTAATTACAAATAGCGAAATCAGAATCAAGAATCATAAGCAAATATTAAGTATAGAATTGATGTTGTTTCGCTGAAGTACAAGTGTTAAAATAAAGTGCTAAATTTCGCTGCTAATTAAGTTAAATTTGATTGCTTTTTAACACATGATAATCTTAACAAGACAATCAACCTGTAGGAACTGGGAATGAAAATATAGTTAAAATCCTAACAAAGAAGAAACACCATTAATTGCATAGACAAATGGAAGTCTTGAGCTTTTCTTCTCTGTCACAAACTGACTTTCCTGTGATGAATCTCTAATTAACGTTTTTACTCTTAGTTTGTGTTTGTTTTAGTTTTCATTGAGTTTATCACTTCAGTGCTGGGTAGGGTATGCTTGTGTTCCCTTAGGTCCGCTGCTTCGGTAAGCTAATACGCCTTTTAAATTGCAATCGAGAAGTACAATTGACAAATAGTTGGGAAAAATACAAAACAAAACAAGATACATCTTCCCATCCACCTGATTCAATGTTTTTGGTAGATTACCAGGTTTTAGATGGAAAAGATACCTAACAAACTTTGGTTTGGGTGAGAGGGGGGAGCATTTGTAGCAATTTGTATACAGCTACTGTATCAAGAATTTTGTGGTATCCAACAAACTTTTATCCAAAATTATCGAAACAAATAAAATTTACTTTAAAGGGGACATTTCCCTCATTTTTCAAGCATATTAAGGGTGTGGTAATAAAAAAATTAGATCCCCGTTACCCACCCTAGTGTCTGACTGCGAACCTCCAAGATCATGTTTTTCACAGCCTTGAACATGCAGTGCACACTGTCAGTGCGTGCCTTCCTCTGACTTGAGAGAAGCGAGTCCAAGCAGAGTTTGTATTCTATAACCAATGCGAGGACAGACCATTCCTCGAAAAAGAATTTGCAAGAGAGTTTCGTAAAAATAACAGAATTGCATGCAAAATAGTACGAGATTTCCAAGGACATGCAAGTTAGCTGCCGAGGACGTGATACTGCCTCGGAAACGCTCGTGATTACAATTAATGTGTATAGGCCTACTACCAGCTCATTTACAAGGCATACAACATGTATGCTACACTACATCAAGCCAAAAAAGACAGACCCAGAAAATATTTTTCCGTATAGCGGAGTTAATGAATTCCGGAGCGAAGGCTCTCTTCTGGCACATTACTAATTTTGGGGTATTCATGGATACCTCCTTTTCATTTATATGCGTCGATTTATAGCCGTTTTTGACTTCTCGTGGAAAGCTCTATGTTGATCGTTCCTTATCCTTGCTATGTGTTGAAGGTGCTGTGGCGTCGTGGTGAAATGCAGCTGACTCGTGGTGTCAGAAGCTCTGTGTGGTCAGGGTTCGAGCTTCAGCTACGGTAGCGTCACAATCAGGGTCGAGGTCCCGATTAGTTAACCTACTACTGAGATCCTAGCGACTGGTACTAAAAACACTATTTCACCTACATCTTCACCTTGTTGCGTGTATCGAGTTCGTGAAATGTCATTGCGTGTTCATTATTTGATCCTAATAAAAGAAGTTGCAGAATACAATGAAAATGGCAGGCGCTTGTCATTAAAAACAGGTTGATAATCTTCGTTTTGTCTTAGGCACACCTGCAAAGTTGCCGCAACATTGTTAGTGTTAAATTCGGTAAATTCATTAAAGTAATTTCATCTCACTCTTACTGTACAGTAGCTATTTCTTGTTCATGCATGTCGCAATAAGATTTGATGAATTTGATGATGGTGACGCATATATAAGACACATTCCCATGTAATCGGGTATTTAACTGCTTAAATCCTGATCTTAGGACGTGTATTGATTGACTGAAGTTATATAGTAGCTATAGCGACACAGCAGATAAGGCGCTTTTTTGTTAAATTGTGTCAAACTTGCTTCGGATGCTTAAGTGGGCAGGGGATTTTCCATAACAATCTGACTTTCAACCTAACTTTGAACTTTTTAAACACATTTTGGGTAAATCGATAGCGCTTAATTCAAATCCGTGATGGTTACCGTGAAATTTTGACAGGATGTTGGACTTTTCGATGACGTCATCAAAGTGCCTTTTTTCATTTGGCTTGTTTCAAAACAGCTGCCGCTCTCCACCAAGAAAATTTGAGGAGCCAATCAGATTGCAGCGCTTTCTATGCTTTGTTTTACTGGCTTATCAATGTCCTCCCACTTTCGTCAGATCAAACGATAGTATAAAATCTTACCAATCAGTGAGCAGCAAAAGGAAATGGCGAATGCTACTTCGGTAAAAAAATTCGAATTTGGAAGACAAATTTCATCCAGAACTGACCGCTTTTGAACATTGTCAGTATGCGAGTCTCAGTGAAACGAATTGCTCTTGTTGGTTGTTGTTGGTCTAGATTTTATGAGCGGAACTGAGACCCATGTAATAACTCTAGGGCTCATCAGTGACTATTACTGTTCGCATTAGGCCAAATACTGTACGCAATTTGTGCTCTAGTATTATTTTCCGTCATTATTAAAGAAAATTGTGCTCTAGTTTGTTTGCGATCAATTTGAGCCAATCCGAAGGTGAAGTTTGATTAGTAGGCCTATTGTCTTTTTAATACCAGTAAGCACGCGGGTAGTGTGGAATGACCAGTAGAATTAGCTGAAAATACCAAATGTGATTTTAAGATTTTCTTAAACTGTTAGTGCGACATTCCTATTCTCTAGCACGCTTCTTTCGCCCTCTACGAAACGTGCCTAACGTTTCCGTTTGAGTTTTTTAAATAAACTTTCCATTACAGAATTAGTTCTGTAAATGTTTTTCTTGTTTGATATCAATATATGTAAACATTTGTAATTAATTTGCACATATCATAAATAGTCTTCCCTGTGCTACCGTGCTACTTTAACCTTAAGCAATCAATCATGACCGTTATCAGAGAATTAGTGTCGTTGCACGAAATGTTGACACGAACGAGGCTGTGTGAAATGGAGTTCATTAGGGAGCGGAATATAACGTTTTATACACCTTTTCAACAAAGAGCCTCGTTTTCAAAATTTGCGAAACTTTGTTCGTACAAATATTTTGACCCCAGATTCAGATTGAGCACCATCATTTTAGTGTTGAGGCAAATTGTTACGCTTCTATTCCTTAAGATGTTGATTTTATAGCGATGAAAAGTTTGAAAATCTATAAAGGATTTGACCGTGAAAAATCGCTCGGGGTGAAATTTTACACCCTCAGTCATTTTTCACGGTCAAATCCCTTATAAATTTTCAAACTTTAAAACGCTACAGAATCAACATTGTAAGGACTAGAAGCGCCAAACTTTGCCCAACCACTAAAACGAAGGTGCTGAATTCGAATCTGACGTCGAAATGTTTCTGTGACACAATTTTCATATTTTTTTGAAAACGAGGCCCTAAGTTGAAAAGGTGTATTGCCCTTGTTTATTAGACACCCTTGAATGTAAGCCGCACTAAATGGTGTTATTAAAATGTTAGCCGCCCTCGATTACACTTATTTTTTTTTTAATAAGCGACTTGACTTTTGTCCAGCCCTCAAAGTTGCTTAAAATTTTAGACATTTCAGCCCTCAAAGTTGCTTAAAAGTTGCTTAACCTTTTTTATCTAACAACCAACCCTGACAAAATCGTCAACTGTTAGGCCTATAACACGACTTTTGGGAGACAGTAAGTGGAAAAACGTTAGCTAAAGAACTTCAACATGCAAAACAAACAATTTCCTAACAACAGGAAAGCGTATAAGCTTGGTTGTTTGACTTCTTAGTTGCTTACAGAATTCAATTGAGCCCTCAAGTTGCTTAATGTTAAGGTCAGTTCAGCCCTTAGTTGCTAATTGGGGTCCTTATTTAAAAAAAAGTGTATAAGCCGCACGAACAAAGTCCGTTACGTAGAGATTCAAGATTTGATAAAGGATCAGCCTACTGGGGTAAGGTGTCATGATTTGCGCAAACACCCGGCTTCAATTCATCCAGCATTTCAAATGCTAGAAAATAAATTTAAGCCGCGAAAAAATAGGGAAAAATACGGTACGAGTAGTTTCAAGACCATATTGTTTGGTTGGAACTTTTCAAGCTATGTTTGCCTATATGAATTTTGCCTTTTCCAAAAGTTAGATAAATCGAGTCATGATACCTTACCCCACTTAACTGATCGGTTTTTCAAATTATGAATCTCTGCGTTCAGATACGGGTTTTGTTGGCGCGGCTTATAATCGAGAGCTCCCATTTATCTAAACATTATTGTAAGTGTGGCTTGCAATAAAAAATGGTATATTCCGCTCCCTAATGATGGAATTGATTTACCAGAATGAGACTGGAAAGACTGGAACCCTTGAGAGGGACTGTTAACATGAGCAAATTTATCAGGATTGCTATATATAGAGGGCTGTCCGGATAGCAATGTCGATAAGCCTGCTACATGACGCTTAAACGTGGTATTATGGACTTTATTTCTGTTTGGTCCCAAAATGCCGGGGTTTGATACAAGTAAGAATCTTTGGTAATGGTTATTAATCAAGCCCAGTGACACGTGGATAAGGAATGGATAGACTACTTTAGAAATTGCGAGTTATTTTGAGTAAACATGGGAGCAACCAAAAGGTCATGAGATAGTTTTCCCATATGGCAATCATCTGGTCTACTCTAGCTTTTTCAAACAAGCGACTTAAAGCTACTTCTGAAATGATCATCTGATAAGCAGATGTTTAACTGAGGCTGAGACACGGACACTTCTAGAGACTGGGACTTCGCTGTGCAGCTGAGACTCTTGATCTGTGTTTAAAATCGGCCAGTATCACTCATCTAACCGAAAACCAAACCGAGATCGCTGAAACATGCCTTTTCAAGTAAGGGCCTCGTTATCAAAAATTTTTTAAATTGCCTCACAGAAACATTTCGACTTCAGATTCGAATTCAGCACCTTCGTTTTAGTGTTGAGGCAAATTTTTACGCCTCTAGTCATTACAATGTTAATTTTATAGCCATTAAAAGTTTGCAAATTTGTGAGGGGTTTGACCATAGATATGAGTTTGACCGCGAAAAATGACAGGTTACAAAATTTCACCCCGAACGATTTTTCACTGTCAAATCCTTTATAAATTTTCAAACTTATAATCGGTATAAAATCAACTTCGTAAGTACTAGAGGCGTAAAATTTCCCTCAACACTAAACTGAAGGTGCTCAATCTGAAAATTGGTCAAAATTTTGGTGCGAACAAATTTTCGTAAATTTTGGAAACGAGGCTCTTTATTGAAAAGGTGGATATTAGGGAACTATTCTTTGATTGCCTGCAGCAGAAGTTCAGGCACATTGAAACGAGGCTGGTTTGTTGCAACGCCTGCCACAGCGGAACACACACAATCCCTTCTCGGCAGTCGTGTTACGACTATATCTTGGAAAACTTTTGTTGAACTTCTATCAGAAAAGCTGGACTGTTAAGAGCTTTTTGTAAAACAAATAGTTAGTTAAGGATTCTGAACAAAGAAAGATAGTTTTTCATATAGTTTTTAGTACTTTTTAAGATAACAGGTCAACTCGTCCCACTACTAACTCGCCGCGCCTAAACATTGTCAAGTCGGACCTTTCTCTTTTAAATCATGTTTCCCCAACTGCTGTGCTGCAATCTGGCGCAACTAGTGGATTTTTTTCATCGCAAATATAGTAAGGTTTTGAGTTACAATAACCTAGCCTTGCTAAGCAGGTCTCTGTGTTGATCTTTCGAACCGGACAGGTCGCGTATTATAGATCTCTTAGACTGCCCTGAACAGCAACAACAACAGCAATAACAACAACAACAACAACAGCAAAAGTGAGGGACTGGTGTAGCCCGTCTACCAGGAAGCCCCTCAGGCCTGCAGTCTACGCAGAACTAAACTCAAATAAATATTTTTAATAAACAACTGGGCTTTTATCCAGCCCTCAAAGTTGTTTAAAGTTTTAGACATTTCAGCCCTCAAAGTTGCTTAAAAGTTGCTTAACATTTTTTGTACCAAAAACCACCCCTGACTTCGCGGGTCAAAATCATCAACTGTCAGGCCTACCACACGACTTGAGAAAGTAAGTGGAAAAACGTTAGCTAAAGAACTTCAACATGTAAAACAAACAATCTCCTAACAACAAGAAGGCGTATAAGCTTGGTTGTTTGACTTCTTAGCTGCTTAAAGTAATTCAATTGAGCCCTCAAGTTGCTTAATGTTAAGGTCATTTCGGCCCTTGTTGCTTATTGAGCGGTTGCTTATTAAAAAAAGGTGTAGCTATCGAAAATATTTGAGAATACTCTCTTTAACAGTCAAACCGTTTCACTTCGCGAAAGTGTTGCAACGCATAGGCCTATCAATGGTTTCATGAACTTGGTGTTTTCTTCAAAAGCTTTGGGACAGGACCCATGAAAACAAGAAAGTTTAGACAATTGAATGAAACTAGTGATTTCTAGCAAGTGTTCCAAGACTTTTGGCAGATGTTGTTTCTTTTGGGAATATTTTTTGACGTTTTATACTGAGAGCAACGTAGATCTTTCTTTCCTCTTTCTTCCCGAGGACTTCATTATAGCAGATGTTCTGGGACTTTGGGAATGATATGTGCTTGCAGCGAAGTCTCATTATCAAAATTAAAACGACTTAGTTTTCCCCTTGGGTAAAACTTTAGGTCATGCGTGTGAATAACACGTGCTGACACGGGAGCGCAATCAATGGTATTCTCTGGTTGGTCATTTACTGCTTGTTTAAAGAAGAGCGAAGTTTAAGATTAATTGCTTTAGGGTATCTAATTTGTCAGATCTAAAGT
>JACTAT010000141.1:0-19901 GCA_014526335.1 Chrysaora quinquecirrha
ATGAAGGCTTAAAGCCGAAACACAAAGAAACACCTTGGCTGTGGAGGAGACCTGTGGCTGGAAGGACCTCGAGTTGGGCTGGCTACTTCATTGCACTGTTTAGTGCAATGGAGTAGTCAACTGGCTTGTTGTCCAGAAGGTCACTGGTTCGAATCCCAGTCAAGGCAATTATAACAATTGTGGTAGCCCACTTATGATGAATATGTATCCTGTGTCAGCATATGTTCAGTTATCTTAAATCACGAGTTCCCCTCTGGAAACATGGCCAAGAAAATTATATTTTGAATGCGTTTATACAAAAGCCAGAAGAAAACAACCACTAAAGTTCTTTCGAAATGTAATCGACAATTCTCATTCAAGAAGAAAGGAGCAAATTTGAATCTCAACTTTAGGTAAACTGGACCCTTTAGCAATGCATTGACAGGCGGAATAAGAACTAGAAAGCGAACAAAAAAATCCCTTATCTTGGCTTAGTGCAAGAAACTAAGAAATAATGTTGTTTCTGCCTCGGTTGCTGATTTTTAACTTTATAGATATCTGGGAGGTATTCTATCAAAATTTTATTACGATACGACTTCTTGCTGTTTCGCAAACACGCTTCTAGCAACATATCTATCGGAAAAAAATTGATACGTCATGACTTCAGCCTTGCTTTGCGCTTGTTATGCGTCGCCTAGAATTTGAACTACGTTGTGGATGGGAAGCGAAGTACTCTTTTCCAAAGAATGTCAAAGAGGGCTTACTGAATGAATCAAGAAGTAATCTTTGTATAAGAAGATTTAGCTGTGTGCTAATCTCGGAATCCTTTCAAAAGGATCGTGGATCAGAATAAGAAAAATCTTTTTTTTAACTTGTTGTCAATTGTATGAAACGAAGCTATGCGAGGGCTTAAGGAGTACAACTAAATTAAATGTAGCTCATGAAATTAATGAAGTACATAAGAAAACGTGATAATAAAGAGAATACCTTTAAAAAAACTTACCAAAGCTTTTTAATGCTGAAAATAAGGAAAAACGACAAGCGTTATATTTTGATATCAGTTCTTCCACCTGGCCTTATTATAATAGAATGTCAACAGAGAGCTACGCCTAGTGAAATGATGCAGTAGTTTGTGAACGTTGCTTGCAAGGAGCTGCAAGGCTAAACTTGTCTAGGTGGGCAAACTTGGCATTCTCTTCTCGTTCTTGTTCTCTTTCACGTATGTGGCAAAGCAAGACATGTCTGAATAATTGATTTTGTGTTCCGAAAAGTTTCTTCCCTGCAACAGTTCTGAATCAACAATAGGAGACAAAAGATCACTCTTTGTAGACAGTTCTGTGATGATAATCAATGCTTTGCATTTGCAACGTGCAACCAGACTTAAATGAGATCAAGTCAAGGTGAAGAATTATACCATTAAGAATTGGATAGAAAATCTATTGTTATGGCAATATTACTTTTGAATCTAATATGTATCACTGATTATTACCTATTGTTAATTCCCTCTTGTCAATTGCCCCACTGTTGTCCAGATCATAGCTGCGAAATGTATTACTCCAGTCTGATACATATTGCCATAGTGCATAGAACTCATTGAAGTCTATAGTTCCATTTCTATCAACATCAAACATACCTGAAAAACAAAAACCAATAGATCTACTGTTCTGAGCAAAAGAAATCCATTATAATCCAAACATACACAACCTCAAAACTTTCCAATCAGATTTTCTTGTCATGATGTGTGGAAACCATCCAACCTACCAATCATTAATCTCACTGTTTCCGGATTAAATTCTGTCCAGGATCCTAAAATGATGAAAAGCTACATTATCTTGGTTTAATTGCGTCAGCTATCATACTCTGATCTTAATTTTGAAAATGATATGTGATAAGCAATAATTAAATCATATCATTGTTGCTACAGATAGAAACACAATGCTATTGAATTTTAAATAAAATAATCTTAACCATTTTTAAGTGCAAGTTTCAGCTCATCTGCATTGATGTTGCCATCTCCATTTCTATCGATTCTGTGTGGAAAAAGGAAGTTTAGGTAATAAATAGATATATGGTAATAATGAGGATTATATATCAACAACAAAAAACAGACAAGAGATCTATATTTTTGTAATTTCATTGATAAATTTATAGTTACGGTAATAAAGCATATTTCTAGTTTGAGTCTTTTACCGCTAGTCTCATGGACATCGTTAACTTGAATTGAACTCAAAAAGTGAAAGCGTTTATAGTTATTCGTGAGCATACGCACGGCACGGCCTAGGCCCGTCATGTCAGGTTGCCGTCACGTCGTTTTCTTAATAAAGTAGACAACTTTACAACTTGAAATAACATGGTGCAGAAAGTTACGTAGTAGTTTTATTTATCTGTAGTATTTAAGAATAATTTTAACGGACATTTACCCTCTAAATATTCCCCAAAGTTGGTTGCGATCGATGGACATTCTACGGTCTTGATACGCCATTTTGTTTTGGAATTTTCCTTCCGGAAAAGCTGACTCAGCTGATATATATTTCGTTGTTGTTGTTTTTGGACCATGGACCGTGGTCTTTGTTCGATGACCCTTCTTCACCTCATTGACCTTGGTGACCTCTGGCTGGTGCAGTGCACAGCTCCTTCTCTTGCTCTCAGGGATGCTGGAAGCAGTTCAGGGTAAAATCCTGAAAATGAGGGCAAAACAACAATAGGAAAATTACCCCCGGCACCCCTGCCCCTTCATTTCCAAAATAAACCGAAAAATAATCGCTGAGCTATAATACGTTCAACGAGAAAAATACCAGCATTCTCGGACCGTGGTCTGGCAAAATTTTGTAAAGAGTAGCTAAATAAAATCAGAACTTGGTGTATTAATATTGGTTTGACACCATTCTTGGTATAAAGGTGGTTTGGTCTTTGCTCCAACTCTTTGAGCCCCCTTCTCGCTTCTCCAGGTAGAGTCCAAATAATTCAAACTAAGTTACGACATAAGAGTTGCCCAAAATCTCGTTTCCAATCCATTTAGATATATTTTGCCATTATAACAATAATATCTAAACACAAGACAGAAGTAAATTTGAATTTAGGAAATCTCGACAATCGTATGAATCTAGAAAATGATTAAAAAATAATCGAAGAAGGTCATTGAAATTTAAATTAGCAAATAAAGAAATTAGATGAGATTTGGATACACCTATATACTATAAGATTTAAAAAAAAATTGAATAATAGGAAATGTATATGTAAGATAAGAAATGTAATGCCCGGGGGTGCACTTATATAATCTGGGGACTTGCCGCCCAGAACGGTATCGATTTTTGCGATTTTGGTATAAGGACGGTGTCAGCTTCACGATTTTGGTGTTTGGCGTAAGGAATGGCGTAGATTTTCACGATTTTTATGTTTGAAGAATGAAAAATAGGTGGAAGTTCAGGTATACATTTTCGTAAAATTGGTATAAGGTCGGGTATGTTTTTTATGCTTGGGTGGCACGTCCCTTACAAAATTTGATCAAGTGCCCCCCCCCCCGACGGGATGTAATGTTTTTAGAACGAATAGGTTTTAAAAAACTAGAGAGTGAGTGGAATCAATAAAAGGAATTTTTGTCTACTTTTGCCCCCTTGCCTAAATTGGTCTTGAATCAGTCTTCGGTAATGACACTTTTCGTGAACAATTCGTACCCAATCCCATGTAATTCCATTCCTGCAGGCTACAAATATACAGCCCTCACACTACCACCCCTAGCAAAGTTCAGTTAGCATTGATAGGTTTGAGATGAAGTTCACGAATCTTTACTGCTCAAATAAACTTGTCGCAGAGGTCTCTTCAGACTCTTCAATTTCGCCATGCAATTCTATTCTGGAGCACTTGAGAGCAAATTACAAGGGTCTGTTGCTATAAGAAAAAATTTCTTTTGTATTTGCACTTGAAAGTGTATTTTCACGAGTACTTTATCTGGGAGTTCTCTTTTTCGAAGGCAGCGTAGGGGCACGTGTGATATCAGCTGGCGTTGGTTTTAGCATCAGCTTCCAGGCATCATCCAAAAACAGGCCTCTTGTCGTTTCCGACCAGCCAGTCAGCATTTCAGTCAATTTACTAAAAGATGTACGTTTCGATGGATCATACTTCCAACATCCTTTCATCAACTGATAGACTCTCTGAGGACAGCCATCTGGGCGGCTCAGAAGCTTTAGACATCTGATTCTGTCACATACCTATGAAAATAGAAAAATAGTAGATTCTTCTTTATTTTCTTAGATCCTTAAGGTCTTACTTCTATTTTTAGGGTTAAATGCTGATGCAGATACAACTGTTGAACGACCATCTAGTTACATCTAATTACAAGCTCAATGAAAGTTGGTAAGGACAATATTTAATAGCGGGATCATCAGGGATTGTCTATAATTGTCGGTAAAATCTTTCGATTCACTCACTGTTTCGTCGAAGTTTGGCGCCTTTTCTGCAAGTTTTCGTCCAATAATAGCACATATTAGCAGGTAGCCGTTAGAAGGGTGTACCTATTGGATTTTCTGAGAAATTTTACCCCATATACTGTACGGATATTGACAATTTAATCCCGTGAAAATTCCGTCTGTAGAAATTTAAAAATTCTAAAAACAGCTGTTCTTCAATATCTGCAAAGACAGTAAGATCCCCTCTTAAAGACTGACTCAGGCAAAGTTCGGGTGTACATTTAAATTCTCTCGTTTTAAGGAAAATATAGATAACATCTTGTGGACCAACCACTGCACGACTTGTAGTGCTTGTCTCTATATTCCCACAACTTTCTTGAGAATGAATGATTCCTCCCCTTCTTTGTTGAACGGTAGCGCTGGGAAGTGTAAATAAAGTTTGTTGGCAAAACAGAGTTTGCAGCAATCCGCTCTCATACTCAGAAACTTCAACTTTCATGGAAAATTTCCATTGAAAATGTTATGAATTGTGAACATTTTCAAGAAAAAGTTGTAGTTGCAAAATTAAAAACAAAACCTCATCATTGGCTTGTCCATAATATGGTTGTAGTCCATAAGTGAACAGCTCCCATAAGAGAACGCCAAAAGCCCAAATATCAGAATGCACGGTGAATTTGCCAAGAGTTAATGCCTCTGGTGGCAGCCATCGTATTGGTAAAAGACGTTGTCCGTCTATCCTGTAAAATTAATGTCAAGACATTTCTTAATATAAACGATCACAAGATTTAGGATTTAGTCAAACTGCCCAGGAAAAATGACTGGGAAATTTTCGTGCTTTCAACCAATTTCACCTGTCTTACTTCTTTCGCATTAGCTTGCGCTCTGCCGTAGGACAGCGATCACTCGCTACATAATACACTTTTTTTAATAAGCAACCGCTCAATAAGCAACTAGGGCTGAACTGACCTTAACATTAAGCAACTTGAGGGCTCAATTGAATTACTGTAAGCAACTAAGATGTCAAACAACCAAGCTTCCACTCTTTCTTGTTGTTAGGAGACTGTTCGTTCTTATGTTTTGTATGTTGAAGTTTGTAAGCTAACGTTTTTCCACTTACTGTCTCCTAAAATTCATGTTTTAGGCCTAACAGTTAACGATTTTGACCCGCGAAGTCAGGGGTGGTTGTTAGGTATAAAAAATATTAAGCAACTTTTAAGCAACTTTGAGGGCTGAAATATCTAAAATTTTAACCAACTTTGAGGGCTGGACAAAAGTCAAGTTGCCTATTAAAAAAAGTGCAAGAATATGTTGAACAAATAATCAGCAAACCTGTTCTGTCTGTCAAAGAAAGTGTTCATATTCTCATTTGCACTATGCGTCTCTACCTAATTCGTTTTGTTAGCTCGCTGATTCCTAGACGGTTGATGTTCAAAATACAACTTCTAAACAAGTTTCTGACTGGCACATTTAGATCTACTTCTTGGTATTTATTTCGTCGCAATCAATGGTTTCAGTTATTTTGATGCAAAAATGGTACCACTCCCAACATTCATTAACTACGTAACTGACTAAGTCATATACTGAGTACATGGGGTGCATCACTGCCAAGGTAACCGAGGAATTAAGAAAAGCTCGAGAACATTTCAGCTTGAAAACAGGCGAAACCGAAACGTTAAGAACAACAACCTCGATGAAAATTTTCTGGTTCTTATAACAAAGATTCTCTTGCGTTTGAAATGTTATTGAACAATTACCTGTAATAATCTGATTCGCTACTTGAAATATCATGAGCCAATCCAAAGTCAGCTATCTTAACAAGTTCACCATCTCCAAGTAAGCAATTCCTTGTTGCCAGATCTCTATGTACAAAACGTCGTTCAGCAAGATAGGCCATTCCGCTAGCGATCTGTTTTGCGATTTTTATCAATCGTACGAAGTTAAGTTCAGGTGGCTGGAACTGGACTTCATCTGGCAATACACCATTTTGACCAAAGCTTGCATGATAACTACCAGATCTTTCTCTTATGTAATTAGTTAGATCCCCTAAATTCATGAACTCTGTGAGAAAGAGAAGGTATCTTTTAATTGTTGGTTTTCTACTAGATTGGAATCGATTAGGATTAATCAAGAATGGATGGATGGATGAGTTGATGGATTGATGGATGGATGGATAGATAGATGGATCGATTGATTGATCGATGGATGGGATGGATGGTTTGATGGATGGATCGATGGATAGATCTTTGGATTGGTGGATAGATCGTTGGATTGGTGGATGGATGTATAGATAGATGAATTGATTGATTGATTGATGGATGCACATGCAGGAATTGGTGAATGGATGGATGGGTGGATGGATTGGTAAGTGGATTGATGGATGGATTGGATGGTGCATGGATTGGTAGATTGATGGATAGATGGATCAAAGATTAAAAGAACATATCAGGTGACTACTTATTTGATAAGACAGATTAACGGATAGGTCAGAAGAGTTACACTTACCTAGGACCATGCACAAGGGACCCTTGTTATCTGTGCATATTCCAAGAAGTTTTACGATATTTGGATGATCAAAAGACCCAAGGGTCTCAGCTTCCTTGTGAAAACTGGACTTGACTTTTTCTGAAGCATCGTCTTTCAAGAACTTGACAGCAGTTAATCTTGGCTCCATGTTACTAGAACGCAGCTCGCATTTCAATACCTAGAAAAGAAGTAGAGTTTAAGATAAAGATAACGCGGAAAGCAATGTGCTTTCAGGACATTGACTCCTAAACTTAATATTGGGTTTCTTACCAGTCTTAACACAAAACCACTTGATAACTTGATATTTTGACTACGAGATCATCGGCCTCGGCGGTCGTAAAAAAATATCCTTACCGGGGGGGGGGGGAGTTCATGTCAGGTTCCAGATTGCTGATTGAAATTTTGTTTATTGGTTTGTCTCTATTTCCGGGGTATACGGAGTAAGCAGTCAAAAGCCCTAGGGGTAAAAAATGACAGATCTGCCGAGTAAATAGCCGATTTTTTACTCTTGGGAGTGTTACATCCCCGCACCCCCATATAACCGCCCTTATGTGAGACAAAATCATTGTTACAACAGGAGGAGCCTTTACCCTGCCAGTACCACGTACATTCAAACTGAATGCGTCAGCAAAATTGGTATAGAACCGGGAATGTTTGTTGACGTTTAGGCTACACATCAAACCAAAATTTTGATCAAGCGCTATCTTCGAACAAATTTTTCCGAAAGCTTACCCAGACTTACCTTTCCAAAAGCTCCTTCTGCCAGTGGTTCTATAAACTTAAGCCACTCTCTTGGAATGGTTGCTACCTTGACATTTTCCAATCCAGGCTGTTTCGAGTACAGAGGGTTGTCAGTATCACCTGTGTATGCAAAGTTCGAGATATTGCCCGTCGTTAGGCCATCAAAGAAATCTGAATTCGGAAGATTTTCTAATGAAACTCCTTTTGATTGATTTACGTTTCGTTTTCTTCTTCTGCATATGATGATAGTGATTATTATGATTATTAGAAACAGTCCTCCACCGCCAGCAGCAGAGGCTATCAAAACTGTTTTGCTGTTTCCGTTTCCACTGCTCTTTTTCCATTTAGCTTTATGGATCTTTTCTAGGACTGTCAAAAATGAGAAGATGTCATCAATTGGTTGAAAATGTGGTGAACTGAAAAACGAACAAGTGGTGTTGCTCGTTCAAAGAGTAAAATTATCCAGTAAGTAAACATATTCTATTCTACTTTGGTTGTTTGTGAGAGGGCATCCCTTCCATCGAAGCTAATTTTCAAGGGGTCAATCGAGGCTTAAGGTTCATGTCCTGATTTGTCCCATTCTTTGAAACTCTTTTGCTTGAACCAAAATACAGTATTCGCCAACAAATCGTCCACACTTCTTCTTGTGGACTGTTCTTCTTAACGTAAACAAACAGCAGCAAAGTTAAGTTGAGATCTTCATGCAAAGAGCCCAAAGAATATTGAAAATATTTTGCGTATCTCTCCAATGAGAAGGAGCAGCATACAAAAATCAAGCATGCTACATGGTGCCAGCCTCTGGAATCCGCTCAGCTTAGAGATCAAGCATGCACAAGAAATTCTAAAGAATCTCGAAAATCAATCACTGAAATAGTTATTATCAGCGCTTTAGTACGAGAAAAAACCATACATTGAACAGCGATCTGACGCTAACGTATACCCAGCTTGACCTAAGCGACCACGTCAGTAAATATACTCGTGTGACGTTTCAACGGCTCCGCCATGATGCTCGAGAGTTAGACCTCATACAATATGTACTCGCTAGAGCTCACGGTAGTACAATCATCCATAGGGTCGAGGATGTTGTAAAGGGTCAGAAACTTGAATGTTTATATAACTATTATTTTTTGGCCTAAAGCACTTGAATATCCGTTTGGTTAATGTCATGGGCCATGTCGGTTTCTGTGATGACGTCGTCATGTGGGTCGATGTGGCTATGCGAAAGAGTCGGGGTGCTGTTCAAAGTACGTTTTTTCCTTGTATAACACTAAAGGGTAAGGCCACTTAAGGGTGACTATGCCATAAATGACGTCAGGACGCTTCCTATGAGTACCAATGTTATTGTATGCTCCTCTGCTCCTCAATTTTGAAGACAAATTCTAAATAACAGACAGACACAGACCTGAAAACAGCTTTGGATACAAGCAAGATGCATTTCGTTCTTTTAACGATGGAAAGGTATAGCAGTTGGGAATCACAATATTATCAGAAAGAATGCCACTTTCTTTTAAGGACTCAATTTTCCTCCATTCTTCATAGCATAGATGGTTTTTGACCAATAAGCAAGCTTCTCTACAAAGAATCCCAGAGGTCGCATTGCATCCTGGAGGCATGGACATCAAACAGAGGCTCCTGAAGTAAATGAGAGTAATAATAAAATTTCCAATGTGAACTTTTACTATGTTTTCACTGAACAGTCCATTAAGTGGCTCTATCGTTAAGGACGCAGGAACTTGGACGCAGGACACAGTTTATCCTCTCAGCGTGATTCTACGTAGAAGAAGTGAAGAAGACACGAAGGTTTTCTTAAAGACGCTTTAGAAGCTGCCTGTAAAGTATGCAAAAGTGTACTAATTTTGTTCCAAAAATGTATGTGCCTGCTTTTATGATGGACAAGAAAGGACAGCTTCAAGAATTCTAGGACACTGTTACAGCGGATATGGAGTCTATATTCGGTAAATTTGTTCATGGATCAATGAAGATTCTTAAGAGACCCTATATGGTCTAGTGTATACTTAAAGCCCTAAAAATCTCATCTAAGAAAAAAAAAGGAAAGCATACCATTGAGATCCTTTGAGACATTCGTCAGATGCACCATAATACGTCACTAAGGTTATTGATATGCTTTGAAGGATTTTCTCAACCGCTTGTTGCTTCTCAGTGCAATTGACGGAAACGACTGTTGAATTATAGAATTTCAGTATCGGTTTGCAGTGGGTGTGTGTATATACTTCGCATCTTCTTGAGCCATATGTTGTTGCATGACACGAAGTGCTGTTACAAATGAGAAAAGGCGATTTCAATGAAAAGATACAAAAAATAGGTAGTACGCTTAAGCATGGTTTAAGCAGAGTCAGGGAAAAGTTACGGGTCACACGATCAAAAGAGAATCTTATGCCACACCCAAGTCACGTCCGTTTTTTCATTGCAAAGTGAGGAAGATTTGCAGTTGGGCGTATTTCTGCCTGGAGAAAGCTGGGTATTTTTCTAGATTCTGGTTTTAGCGGCACAAATAGCAAAGGGTTTCAGCGATACGATTAAACCTTTTTTTGTCGCTTATTCAAGGGTGCTCGTCTAAAACACGTAGAGCGATGAGAGGACAAGTCTCCCACTACTGTTGCTTTCACTGCCTACCAGCTGTTTTGTCTATGGCTGTATAGAAACAGATACAGGTACCTCAAGGCGGAACTTTAAAGTTTGAATTCGTCTCCTGCATACTCTTTCAAGATTGACAGTCAGCCCTGAGCACTCGGCAGCACCATTGTATGCCTTGGGACAAGATCGTCAGGTTCAGATAAACTCTTCCGTCTCAATTTGCTCGAAATCACAAATTTCGTTCGTGCGCTGGCTGCAAATGAGCACGCGTCTCCTTTCTTGCTCCACATTAAGAGGCAGCTGATGGAAAACTCACCTTTGAATGCTTGCATTTGATTCTTCAAGACTTGAATTTTGCTTCTCCGAGGTTCCTAGAAAGAAAATATCGCTCTTTTGTAATGCCTCACTTCGTTACTGTAGTCGTGTAATTTTTGTTCGTGCGTGTTTCCACGGAATGGTGGACCTTTGGAGAAGGATATTGAAAAATAGACTTGGGTCAAGTCTAGGGTATCGATGGTTATCACAAAAATACCATAGAAAATGGCAAAGAAAAACATTGCTGAGATGAGAGGAAAAAGTGGTGCGAGAAGAAAATTGAAGCACAAATACAAAATAGGAATTTGTTCCCAAAGCAGGTGTCTGTAGCACTGGGGTTGAGTAGGACTGAATTCTTCAAGGAAAAGGCAACGCGCTGACGATGGCCCACACCACACCTTGCTACTGAGACCAATATTAAGAAGAGTCACATGATGATTGATGTGCCGATTGATGCCATATTTACATACAATATCATATCGTCATCACCAAGGAAATAGGCCCAGTGCAGATCTTATAGACAACGTAAATGAAACTAAAGAAAAGAGCAAGAAACTTTTATAGAGTTCAAAATTTATGTTTGTCAAGGGAGGTATGATGAATTTCCACCCATCCACCATTACGTGAGGAAAAACCTTTTGTTTTTTTCCAAATATTGCAATGATGTTTCTGATTCTCGCTCGAAGTTCCAAATGTACAAACTATTTTATATTTTAAAAAGTATTGCCAAATGTTTTTCCTTACCTTTGGTTAAATTGAACAGCACTAGTACTAATGTCCATCGCAGAAAACAAGCAAAATACGTACAAATCTTCATTTCTGTAAAGATTATCTTTGTTCAAGAAAATTTCCTCTGTGTTTTCACAGATTTCCCTTTTGCTTCCGTCCGTGAACGTTCAAGGTACAGAGAATGAAAGTATCAGGTTGTAAAACATCATGATGATGTCATTTTACGTAGTTCATGAAAACTGGAGTCGGATGTTGAAAAGGGATATTGTAATTGTCAAAAAGTAGGGAAATTTTAGAAAACTGAAACATTCCTTCTGTTTGAACACTAGTTTCTTCTTAGGTTTCTCTTAAAAAGGAGTGTAAAGTAAATGAAATGATTCATGCTCTAAACTTGCTGTTTAGAACTAAATGTTGCAGCTACATAATGTTATCTCATTGTAATTTTGGTTCGTTTTAACAGCGTTTCTTAAGACCCCAGATTTTAGACAAAAACCGATGACCTTGCTCATCGTATTAATCGTACTGTATTCAGACTTGCTTAATTTGCAAAAAACTAAACTCCACTGAGACTTTTCCTTTTGAGGAGCACCCGAAAAATGGTTGAATCCGTCGAGTGCGTAGGTAGCAAACGATAACCCCCGACAATGAACCGATTACAAAAAACTCAAATAACAAAAAACAGCACACATTTCTTCGTATCAAGCCTAAAGCGTACAAAATCAAATTAAACAGAACAAGATAGGCTACAAAATGTAAAAAATATATCATACAGCAAAATAGAAAAAAACGTAAGCAAAAATAATTTAGTAGAAAACTATAACTCTTCTAATTGTTAGCAATTGTTAGTAATATATCATGTCATTCTCAATTTTCAGTATTAATTCTTTTTATATTGACAAGGTGTCTCATGGTTGGTCTTCCATGTGGGCAATTCCATGGATGTTCAATCTCTCCCATATGACAGACGAGTTTCTTCATCTGGGATTTATTCAAAGGACTCCCAACCATCGTCGACATCCTACATGCACGACTTGCAAACATGCTCCTAACACGACTAGGCCTGCAAAGGACACCTGGTGAATCGCTAAGCATAAAAATCAATTCTTCAATGTCCCCAACATCAAATGTCCAATTTTTTGACGTTGGCAATGACACGAGCTTAACCCTTTCTGTTGCAGGCTTTGATTCATCTATACAAAAGTCGAATCCATTTTTACGAAATATTTCTATGTTGTCTATCAAAACACTTTCGCTGACTGCTGTAAGTTCAAGAGACTTTGGCTGGATAAGTTTCTGTCCTTTCAAGCAATGATTTCTTTGGAGATTTTCAAAATTGTATTTTTCATCCGTTGCATGTTGATCGATTATGAAAACATCGTGGTCCAATTTTGCAATTATAAACCCGAGATTAAACTGGCCTAAAATCTCCATTTCTTTGAACATGTCTTTTGTAATGTTTCGTCTCAGCTCATCCTCTGCATCAGTGTTCTGACTTGGAGAAATTTTCGCACAAAAACCTCGCAAGTTATCTGAATCACTCGGCCTATCTTTGGGTTCTGAAGAACTTAGTTTTTCACGTAATGCCTCGATGTTAAAAGGAATGGAAACTTCACTTCGATATGAGAGCATATCATTTTCCGACAACCTTGGTTTCTTTGGTTGCATTTGTTGCTCTATTCCATAAGAATCTTCAAGGTCCTTTCTCTTTGAAATCCTTTTTTCTCGTTTCGAAATCTTGTTTTCATAAGTTTGAACCCCATTTTCTACACAAAGCGTTTCAATCCTGCAATGACTTTGCCCTTGGTCATCTTTCTCTGCTTCCTTTATATCATAGTCCTCTATCAAGAAAATTTCCTTTGAACTTTCAGCATGAAGGCCTATCTTATTAATACTATCCCCACTGTCCACATCAATACCAAATGTAGAAGCAGAATTGGAGTTTGTGCTTTCTTTACTCTTACTGTCCTCAAACAACGGTGAAACCAGACCCGGAGTAACACAAGGATCAATCATCGTTCCTTTGATTTTGAAATTTTGAATTTGACACTCGCCTGCATCTTCGGTATCTATAACTGAGTCTTCTGCAAGGCCACTCTTACTTTTGTTTATCTCAGTGAAGTTCTCTGAACCCTGATCTTCATTATAGGAAGAATTTTTGTCCTTAGATTCATAATACAAAACTTTATCCTCTAATGGCCTTGTTGGAGAAGCTATAGCACAAGAGCTATCAGAGTTATATTGCTCTTTTGGCAGTTTGAAAGTAAACTTATCAATGCCAGTCTGAACTTTACTTTGGCAATCAGGTGATTCCATCACTGCATCTCGACTGAACCTGCTTTTAAATTTACTCAGAAAGGCCGAAGATGATTTGATAATGCTCTGTTGGTTAGCAAAGGCTGATTTTACGATTTCAATGTCGCTATCTCGTTCTAGCAAAGTCAATTCATCTTTTCCACATTTAATTTCTTTTTGATTGATTCCAATTGAAGTATTTAAACTGTTAATACTAATAGAAACATCACTTGCTCTTGTATCGTTCAGTTTATATTGGCCAGCGGTTTCGGTAAACATTTTTAGCAAGGATGCCTTTATAATCGCCAGTAAAAGTTTTTCATGTTGTATGAACAACTGCCTCTTATCTGGAGTGACATTAACATCAACTAGATCTATAAAAAAAGAGCGGAATTTAAACGGTGATGCAAGATTATGAAACTGACTAAGCTGCAAGAGTTTTCTTTTAAAAAACTTGAAGTATAGATACTGCATTATTTTAAGGACAGCACCTACAGTAAAACCAAGTGTTCATTTTCAAATCGAAAATTTCGTCGAATCTCTTTGAAACATTTATGTACATCTTTCTCTGAGCATAAACAAAATCATAGAAACTATATATAGCGTAGAAACGCTAAAAACCGCTCCAAAATTTCATGAAACGGAATTTTGTTGCAAGGTCGATCAATCAAACGTGAGTGACTCCGGTAAAAAAGTAACACACTGAACGTTGGACAAGTAGATCAATGTGATGTGATGAACAAAAATGTTGCAGTGTATCTTCATTTAAATCAACCTAAAGATATAAAGCAACAGCTACAGGCCCCAGTTACCCTGCGCCGGAATGACGTTTTTTTGCCCAGCCCAGCAATGCAATGTTTATACCCAAGCGAAACGTCCTGGTATTCAGCTCCTTCGTTGCATTTACACTAAGAGGCTGTGGCAACTCCTTCGTACACTTGCTTCTTATTTCTTTTGCGAAACAATAGGGATACAAGGTTTCGGAGTGTAATATATCGGATTGACGAGGGGCTCCTTGGGATTGACATTATTGAACCATAGTCATGATTAAACTGTGGTGCCGCATCCCGTCTTGATTTTTGAATATCACCTCCAGAGAAGAGCACAATGACTTTCAAGACGATTAGCAGAGCGTCTTCGAGCATCTGGATTGAGTGGTCATAGTGTTACCGAAAACCAGTACAAAATGCAAGACGCGAGGAGGCATGATTGCATGTTGTAGCTGCCGGCACAACAACTGGCAACCTTAATGAAACTACTTATCTATATAAGTTCAAAATTACCTGATTTCATGGATATATCCAAAACAACAAAAGGATACTGATTCCGGTTGAACATGTGATAAACCTCATTGACCAATCTGAAAACTTTGACAAGATCACATGGTCGTTTATTTACAAAATAGAATTGCCTGTCTATCGAACTTCTGCCACATCCATGATCTGTTCTTGAGATGTAGCCAGTTATGCTAAAGATATTCATATCAACAGTGACAGTTTTGGATGTGATGTTAAAGTGTTCTAAGATCTCTTCACTAGGTGAACAGTGTGAAAACTCGAGTAAACTCCTGGCCTGGAGTAAAGAAAAAAAGGGTTAAGTCTTGAAGTTGATGATAAAACAGTGGCTACAAGTGCGACTTTTTGCTTGTAATGGCGACGCGACATACTTGAAAATGTCCTGTCATGAAGAATCCTGAGGTGGATACACGCTGCGACTAAAATGCTGCGACAGAAGTTCTGCAACACTCAACTTGCGTGATAAGAAGAATGGGTCCAAGAAAAAAATCCAAGAAAAGGCGCGAAAACAATGCGTGTTGCGTCGCCAATTCAAAAAACAGGCTACACGCTGCGACATTATAGCGACAAGCAAAAACATGCTGCGAGAAGTTCAACAAAAACAATGCTCTGCGACTTGATTTCCCAAGGTCACAGAACAATTCTGTTTGAAAATCTACCCCTGGCTACACGTGCCACTCATTGTTTTTCCAGTCGCAGCAACAATTTTTGAACATGTTCTGTCGCCATTTCAAGTAAAAAGTGGCACGTGCAGCCGCGGCTTAAGCATAAAGAAAAACGAAACATAAAAAGTAAATAAAACGATAGAGAGGGTTATTTCAAGCTTCCTTAGCAACGTGTGCATCAAGAGTTGGCAGACAAGTGATCAAGTGAGAAAGCATAACTAAAGGGGGAAAATACACAATAGACAACCTGTTTTGGCCCAAAGATACTAGCCACATTCTCCAAAAGGCTGCTGCTTCCAGATGTTGAAAGGATGACGTTTTTCTTATTTTTCTCTGTGCAGTTCACACAACTGAACTTAACCGCAGAACTGATCAAACCATAAGCCTGGAGAACTGAACTAAGTTTGGAGAATTCTTTCTTAATGTTTCTTTGAAATTCTTTATGTCTCACTGGTAAAGAGTGAAACAGCTGATTTATTAAAACTGTTGTTCCTCTGTCTCTTGCACAAGGGGATCTACTTTTGAGTTTGCCATCATAATCAAACTCCAATTTGCTACCAACGTCTTTTAAACCATGTCTTGTTGTGACTGAAAGTTTGCTGCAAAAAATTTGATTTTATCTTAGAATACAAAAATTTCTCTGAAAGCCTTATTCAAAAGAAACACCATACAGAAAACTTTCTCTGCATAAATTCAGCTATATGCAAAATAAGCCCTGTCTGGATGATTTCAAATGGTATTTTATACTTGAATGGAAGAAGTCTTGAAGGTTGATCAGGAAGTCATGTTTTAAAGAGGGCAGTGTTTCTGAATTCCCAACATCTGAGATCATGCAAATGTTACCTCTGATACCTGCATATTACCCTTGCTCTACCCCATTGACCCATTCAAAGTCCTAACCCAAAGCATCTTCATTCTAAACTTGCAGAAACAAGCATTGAAGTTAACCAGGAAAGATTCTACCCAAAAAACATCTATTGTTATTTCCCCTAGCCAGTTTCAGTTTGTTTATACTCCAATGGGAGGATGCTGGAATGCATCCTTGCAGTACCCTAATTTGATTTACTGATTCTGAAAATGAAACGATATAGTTTGTGTTGGGCTTGTGAAGTGTGACCCGAATATCTGAACACACAACCTATAGTATCAGAGTCCGTGATTGGAAAGCTTGCGTTCATTATGCAGAAAGTTACCTTTGCAGCTTATTGCAGCTCAATCTTGGCAACATAGTTAGTTGACATAAAAAATTGGCAAACAATAGGTCACATGACATCATCAAGCAAACTTTCATTTAAGGGGTACTAAACAATAAGATCACTAAGCCACCCATACCACAACCTCCACTCAATACGGAAGAGACTGAATTACCTCAAGGCACATAAGGAGCTGAGTGCTTCTCCTCTGAACCCAAAGGTGTCAATCATTGTCAGATCAGAGAAATCTCTGATTTTTGATGTATAATGTTTCAACCCTAAAGCTTCATAATCCTTTTCTTCGATTCCATCTCCATTATCAAGCACTTCAATGCTTTCTATTCCATAATCTTTAAGCTTGATTTCTATATTTGTTGCATTCGCATCAATACTGTTTTCAACCAACTCCTTCACTGCTGTTGCCAGGCTCAAAATTACTTGTCCTGAGCAGATCTGATGTACAGATTTGCCATCGATTGCCTTGATTGATGGTGCATTCCATGAGCTACTTGTCATTTCTGCATGATTTTCATTTAGTTTCTCTGTTGTTAAGAAGCAATAAATTCAAATTACAACCAACTGCCAATTCTTGTTTTGCTATTTTTGTCAAATCACATGGTCAAGTTGTATCACGTGGTACCAGATTTTTGGTGCCTAAAGTTTGCCTCTTAATCATCTAGCCGAGCCTCGGTATCGCGAATTTGAAACAAAATGAAACAAAACAGAAGTTTAGCTTGAAGTTTGGTCTTTCCTTCCTCGAAAAGATGGCCGAGGTTCCTCAAGAAGAGACAACAAGACAACAAACCATTTTTGAAGATGTAAGTATCACAAAAGCACAGTCCTGTTCCATTCGTTGGTCAAAATAAGAAAGCAAACAGGCAACTAAACTTGCCAAGCTTTAGCCAAACAAAAACAATCTTCAGTAGACTAGATACAGTTCAGAGATCAGACTGCTCTGATTGAATTGAATTAGTCTGTGAGTCAGACTTCACTGGGCGTGTCAACATACGGGGTTTGATGCGTTGTTATTTACTCCCCTTTAAGCTGTTGGCAAAAGTGGGATTTTTCAGCTTTCTTGCTTGTATTGCACGAAAGCTATAAAAGAGTCTCCAAATCATCCTTACTGTAAAGCTGGACTAGAATTTCTGCAATACTGGCCGGAAAGTTTGATTTTAGCATGGGCCAGGTGGAATCCATGTACATAGCCTACACCGGAGAAATCCGGTGTTGAGTTTGGAAAATTGTTGGCGTACTGGCGTGAATCTATCAGTAAACAATAGTGAACATTACTATTTTCCTAATAGAACAATGGATCTATTGTTTTCTTTGGAGTGAAAGCAGTTTTCATTGCCGTAATCTCCAGCATAAAGATAGCATGGATTCCACCCTGGTGCGCGGGCAAGTTGTGATGCCCTGAAAACCGTTGTGCGCGTTTTTGTACGGCGAAGAGAACAATAGAAAGGTCACGTGATCTATTGTTTTTCTATTGTTTATTCTAGCTGCAGGGCAGCTGCAGCTACGCAGGAATAAACTTTCCAATCTGGTGCATCGAAGGCTATTGTTCTCTAAACAATAGGGGCATTTTTTGTATTGTTTTCACCAAAACTGTGTGCCTAAGTTCTTTGGTGCATGCAGCGAATATTCCACACTATTTTGCACACCACAGTTTTTCAGCAGTACAATAGGCTCCACTATGATGGGGCTATGATAAAATTTCAAGGGTCGAGTGCCCTATTTTCTGCCAAATGTACCTTCAAAATGTCAGAAAACCAAGGTCAAGTGCCCTTCCTTAATTAATTTTATCATAAATGGTGCATTTTGTCAAAATGTTAATTTTACATTGGTTTCGCTGTTGCTAGGAAATCGAGGCTGCTTAGTCTCATAAACTAACATTCTATTCTGTGCCTTTCGCATCTTTGTGCCACATAATATTGAAAAAGATGGATGGAGCAAGATTGCATCTGCAATGGGCTTCTTTAAACAGAATTCACAGGATGCCTTTTGTGTAGATTCGATGTATACAATCAAGGGTATCACTGTAAATTACACCATCTTTTTCTAGAGGGTAAACATGGGATATTTTCAATTATTCTGTCCCCCAAAACACAAAACCAAATTTTTGTCAAATAATTTAGTGCCATATTCTTCTTGCAGGTGTTTAGAAGAGCAGACAAAAATGGTAAGTTTATTGATTGGGTTTTTGCTTGAATATGAATACCATGACAATCATCGACAAACAGTAGTACTAATTGTTATTGCTTTGTGATGTGTTGTGCTGGGAATTGCCTTTTTCATGCACAGTACAGAATAAGAGAATCACAAAGAAAACACAGAGAAATAGTTTCTTCTAGACTAGTATTAATTAATATAAATTATGTGATATACAATGAACAAGCTTTAGATGATTAAACAATTACGTCATACAGCAGTAGTTAGAAAGAATTAAAGCATACAATATTATCTAGATAAGCAAGTGTGCTCTTATGTTATTAGTATGTGCATTGCAATTTTTTGTTTTTTAAATATTTAAATTTTTTTTGCCTGTTTATGGATTATTTGTTTCTTTTAGCTTTTTGTTTTTCACACATGTAAATTATTTGGAGATGTGCTTTCATCTCTTAGCTGCAAAGTGTCAATAACTCTTCCAATGTCAAAATCCTTTGCAATCAGCAATTGACTGAGCCATCCACTGTCATTGTTAAAGCCCATACTTTCCATTTGTTTGATGGCTTCATTAAGTTTCCTCTGAAACTCCTCTTCTTCAAGGCGCCTCTGCTGTGGTTTAGGAGTAGCACTGGCCTCTGGTTGCTCTTGGCTTTTTGTTTGCTCTTCTCCTTGCTTGTCATTTACAATCACAAATGATTCACTTTGTGGCTATAAAGAGGAACATTTAATTGAGCATTGCAATTTTTGAGTATATTCACCAAATTTTAGTAAGACCAATTTTAAACACTTAGTGAGATCTTTTGTTTTCTTACTTCCAGAGTTAAGAAATTGGTCCCAAGGATGCAACTTTTTGAAAAAAAGAATCAAATTCACTCTCTCAAACGACTCTGTTTCATATGCTTTGAATTTCTTAAGTATTCAAGGGATTCCGTAGGGATTTGGCTTGATATTAATAGTTCAGGGTTTACATCGATCATCGTCAGTCTTCAAAGTGTTACAGCC
>JACTAT010000141.1:45858-151220 GCA_014526335.1 Chrysaora quinquecirrha
GGAATCCGGGGATGAATTAGTCGAATCTTACTTAAAGGCGGCAAGGTAGCCAGAAGCCAGGAAATAAGAGTACTCGAAACTCGAAACTCGAAAGTTACAACTCATTGCTCGTGTTAGAAATATAAGATAGTGATTGACATTATCCAATAACAACATCATGCATCAATGCAGAGCAAAGATGCTTGTAAGAGACTTGGCACTGCTGGCACCGCAGGGCGCAAAAATGCTTTTCTGCTTGATGAATCAGCATTGTCCGCGGCAATTTTTCTTCTGCATTGCCCGCGAAATATTACTTGATAATACCCCTTATCGGAAGCGTAGGGGCATCTTGCCGCGAATTGCGTTCGGTAAGTCGTTAATGGTTTCGTACAATAAGTGCCTTATCAGTGATGCACATAAAATGAAGATGCAGAAATTTGCATCAAAGCGTGATTGACTCTATTTATATTTGGAATGTACTTATAAGCATATTTTGAAAACAAAAGATGTACATTACTCAGCATTTTCGCTTTCTTTGCCATAAACAACTCTGCACGAAATACGTTTTTGAGATTATACCCTGTATATACTAGAGAAGGCTTTTGAGAGGATATAAGTAATTGGAGAATTGTAATCTTTTCCAGATATACTGCTGGTGGTCTGTGGATATCGTATGATCTCTTGGCATTTCCTTGCGTTTCTCGTTCGTCAATTTGCTAATGCAATTATCTTACGTAAATGAATGGGAAGGCTATAAAAGGTGTGGCAAGAGCAGTTGAACCAATCATTTCGAGGGACAGCACTGCAAGAAAGAAGAGGTAATAAGCACTCCTCTACAATGGCGGTACTCTTGGCATTACGTTTGCTAAAGTTCGCTTCTATGTCTTTGATGTTGGGTCTAGCGTTTCTTATTTCGAAGATGCTAATGTACGTCAACTTGAAATATTTTTCTGATTTCGCCATAAAGACGATGAAACACATCTCGAAGCTTCAAAAGGACGACTTCACAGACAGCCTTTTGGCTTTGAGATGTACAAGAGCTGTGTGAAGATGTTCTGGCGAGAAGCCTTCATATCGATGAGGAAAGGCAGCATCCTGACGAAAGACTTAAATGTGACGTACGTGCCTCATGAATCAACAACAGACATGCAATCCTGCCTCGAAACTCTCCAAGAAAAGCTGAGAGGAAACCCATCAGTCCCGCAAAAACTGGCATCATATGGTGTTGTCGATTTGGCAGAGCTTGGGCGGAGGAACATCCCACTTGTTCTCAACTTTGGAAGCTGTTCCTGACCTCCGTTCATGGCGAAGATCAGCGAATTCAGTAAAATTACTACTGAATTTGCTGATTTCGTCGATTTTGCCATTGTTTACGTCGAGGAGGCTCATCCCATTGACGAATGGCGTTTTAAGGTAAATATCTAATGCTTGTTCTTACAAAGTTAGCATTCCTGTAGTGTTTTGTGCAGGCTACCCATTGTGATCCTATTCACAAGATGCTTATGTTTTTGCGAACCGATTCTTGAACCTTTGTGGATGCTTGACATTGCAAGTAAAATCAGTTACCCACGCAAGTTTTGCCAGTCTCCTCACACAAGTTTAAACTGTATTCTACCAGTTGAACTTTTGTTCATTCTGCGTTCGTGATGCTTGTACGAGCGGCAAACAATACCTGTTTTACTCGCCATTTAGATCAGCCCGTCAGCGAGTTAAACAAGTTCCTTATTGATACAGCAAGTCGAATCCAGATAAACCAAATTTTCTTGATTTGTGACCTGGTTTTTATCTAAAAAGCCGGCTATAGCTATACCTTTTTTCTTTTTATCGAGTCGAATCCCTAACACAAAACCTTAGCACGCATCGTATACATCGACAGAAAACTACATCCCCCGCCATTATGTGCGAAGTCCCCCGTACATAGGAATTACATTTTATGCCCAGCAACATCATGTAACTTATATCGTTTTTGTCCTTTTCTCTAGAATGCTGAATTCTCACTCAGCCAACACACTACTTTGGAAGAGCGAGTAGAAGCTGCGAAAATCATTGCAGAAAGGTATCCGAAGATACCCGTCTTTGCCGACCAGATTGACAATTCCGTGAGCAAAGCCTTTGGAGCACTTCCAGAACGTCTTTTTATTGTGCTCAATAACGAAATCTTGTATGCAGGCGGAATGGGACCTTTCTTCTACAGTCTTAAAGAACTCAGGCAATGGCTTGTTCGATACAGTGATAACCTGAATAATAACAAGTTGCTGTAAGTCTATCTATGTTAGTATCCTTTAACATTGACATGTAACCTTTCAGCCGATTCGAACTGCTCTGTAACTGGCTTTGACCTGTTCTGATGACCGTTTTGATATAATTTGATATAATCATTTTAGTAGTGATGTAAGTTTTCAGATAAAGAAAAAAATTAGTACTTTTGACGGGAATGACAGTTAAAGAAACGATCAATTAAGCCCGAAGAAACGCCGAAAACCGAGGGAGTCTATATTAAAGTAAGATAGATAGATATGTTTAGGGATTCCTAGCCTCCTCCCCACTAGAGCCTACGGAATGAATGTACGCAGAGCGATGACGATGTGTACTCATTACATTCACATGACATATAAAAGACTCAAAGCTGTTTGCGCTTCAAGACATTACGAATCCTTGACGTTTAAATGAATAGTAATTTACCCTAACTTAAGTGATTGACGTGAGTAAACGTGAATGAATGTGTCCATAAAAAAGTCCATAAAACGATCAAACTATTTGCATTGAACCAGAACTACGGGTAATCCAAACTCACTGATTTCTTGAACTTTTCTATTCTTGTGGGCAAATGCCCTGGGTTTTTAGTGCCTTTTGAATGTCTTTATGTTTTCAACATTAAGGAGGGGGTCCCTTCCCTTAAGCCCTCTCCTCCTCGTACTATATCCCTTTACTACCCCTAGTCAGCATGCTCTTATGAGGGTTCTAAAAATTACTGTTCAGGTGTAATTATTTACCGATTTCTTTCAACTTTGTTTTTTGATTAGCGCTTAAGATTTTTATTTTTCTTAATTTTAGATTATTTTTTTAGTTTTTGTATTCATTTATGAATTGTTTTAGCTTATGAAGATACTTTGGAAAAGTAAACTTTTTACTTCATTGTATCTGATATAATTATAATTGTTGCTAAATCAATTAAAAATGAATTTAATTTTTTTCTCGTTTTATTAGTTTTTTGACATGTTTTAGTTCTTGTAGATCGTAACTAAAGGCGGATTTCCTCCTCTTATGGACGGCGAATGGAACGGTAAATTCCGTCTATCAGAAGTCAACTGGACTTTAACATTCACCAACGGAAAGCCGGTTGGTAAGCATGCCGTTCTGGGAGATCAGAATGTCTTCCATGCTACTCGTTCTGTTAACCTTTTTCCGTCCATACCATGAAGAGGAAATTCACCATCCGTTATTCAATTGTAGTATATGAACTTGTAGTTTCAAAATGTTGGCGTTTATTTATTGTATATATGCAGTATATTGTAGACACTTAGTTTAGCTAATGATACATTTATATGCACTCACTATTATACCGAACAAATAGATAATACGTTGAAATGTCTTTTTTGTGTTACCCTTCTAAAAACCAGCTTGTTGCATCACAGGCCAAGCGGTTAGCCTTCGCCTTCGCTTCGTGGCTTCTAGCATTAACTGTCCCGTTTATCTGCCTTTTTTAAGATGAGAGAAAGTGGCTGCTTCCCTTCTAATTTTCCGAGCTTTAAGGCCTGGCTAAATTAGAAAACATGTCCTGCGCCACATTGTCACTCGTGACATGTCCCCTCGATGTCTCCCAGTTTAGCCAACATTGAAACTTTGTTGTGCGCGACAAAATTTGTAGCGAGAGACAAATATTTCACGGAGGCAACAGAAACATTTCTTGTCTCCTTAACTCGGGGGACATGTTGCTCACTTGCCACTCGCATGTTTAGCCACCCTGGGAGAGACGCCGAATACAATGTCGCGCTGGACATGTCTCCTAGTTTAGGCATAGCTTTAGCCTGGATTCCAATCAAATCAAGTTATGTTCGTGGAGTGTCGCTGAAGTTTTAGGATTCGTTAGAACGTTTTCGCACGATTTTCACGATGATTGCAGTGGTTAAAATATGCTAGATGAAAAGATTGGACCAAATGAAATCTGACATTTATTGTTTGACACTGTTTACCTCCTTAGGTATGCAGGCCCAGGCCCCACAACACGCGTTCGAGAAATTTAGGTTGGGGATCGATTGAAAGCACATGAAGTTGAATGTATAGTAATCATGTGAAGGCAATCGGCAAGCTCAATCATTTTGTAATAGTTCTTTCTTTGATTCATCAATTAATATGTTTTTAAAGTAAAACTCACAGATGGATTCATTTTGCTTCCGACATCATACAAAATTTATATTTTCGCATCGTATGTGGGCTCATAGTTAATGGTGGGCTGAATGATAAATTCATTAATATTTCAAGTAAATTTACAGATTGTTCTAATTCTTGATCAATTAGAGCCACAATCTGAACAAACAACAGTTACTACCGTTATAGATTGCAATTAATAACTGTTTACTTTGTAAATCTACACCTATTTAACGAGCTTTGAACTTTATTTGTTTTAGTAAATGTTGCTTATAATGTTAATAAAGCCACTCTCCTCTCAGCCAATCAGGCATGTACGGCTGCAAGTCTTCTGCCAAAAAAACTGCGTGGGGATTAAAGTCCCATTAATTCTGTGTTACTAGCCCTTGAAGAGGACCACTGGTACATAGTATAAATACGCAAAATGAGGATAGGAAATGATATTAGAGACCCAAAGATTCGTCGCATACTTCATCAGAATAATGTAAGTATTGTCAGCATTTTTTCAATATATTGATAACGCGTTTCACGTATAATATCGCTGATTCTAAGTGTGTAATGCTGCATTTAATTGCCTTTTCAATGTAGTTCTCATTTGAAGTAATGCGGGATCGGTATAATGAAGCATTACTGCTATTTAGAATGATGGTAATAGACCGAAGGCCCACCACTAAGGACCATTTTCTACTTCCGATCTACTTTATTACACGGAATAAACCAACCATGGAAAGACGCTATTAAGCTATCAGGAATGAAAATCCATATAAATTTGCGCGGATTTGGGAAGCCCCCACCAGGCAGCGAAAACACGCCTCTCAAAAACGGACAATAACTTTTGACCGGGCTAGTAACTTTTGGAGGTTACTTTGGTTTTTTGCCAGCCTTGCCTAAAAAAAACCTCTGGTCGTTACAAGAACAGCTTGATTGTGGGTTTAGTTTTAGTATTCTGTAATTTTGATTTTGATGCACTCCAAACTAAAACCTGAAGTTTTTTTAATCACAGATCTGGTCTTCTTCTTGCACCTAAATCGTGCAAATCATGCCTCGCTTCCTTTTCATCGCCTGCCTCTCTTTGGAGATAGCATTGATCACGTGTTGCGTGTCTGATACAATGACCAATGGATGTAGCATACCTCTAAATAGTTCATTCCCGTATAAAGCCGTATTCCATCCAGCCTGTCAAAGACACGATGTCTGCTACTCCTGTGTAAGTATGCCTTAGCCTCGTATTCTCAATATGGCAGCCTCGTTCTGTCCTGTGACTAGAGGCGTGACCAAACAAGGTAAGGAAGCAGAAATCTAAGCCTTCACCCCATTTTGGTGCTATTACTTGAGTGAATGAGCATCTAATGCAATATTTATGCACCCGAATAAATTTTTCTGCGAGCGAAAACCAGACGCTTTTGTTGGAGGCTTAACCCCCCACCCCCCAACTTCGCATGCAGTACCTATATTTTTCCCTATATTATTTGTACTCACTTTTCGTCATCACCATCCTGTACGCACGCAAAAGAATAAATACGCACTATTGTGGTGGATCCGCACTCTGGGGCACGTTAGTTTGATGTGGACTTAGAGAGCGTTCTGCGTTTATAGCACACCAAACATAATAATAGCTCGATATAATAACCCGCTTGTATAAGCCGTATCAACCATACCAAGCGCAATAACGGGCTCTTTTAGTATTGTCCACCACATCAGTATAAAAGTATACTAATCCGCCTTGTAGTTCAGTATGCATCTGAGTAGCGCATCTAGACTACATATTATCTAACGAGATACAATACGAATACATACTGTAATCCTGTCAACGTAAAATCCCTGTTCTTTACTTGATACAGGGATAAAATTGCGTGCAATTTCGTCTTTTATTATTTTTCGAAACATTGAACTTGCGTTTGATTAGAATTTTAACTCCAGCTGTACTTTCAAGAAGGGCCCTGCATGCTTGAAACAAAAGTTCTTTTCTTCTTCTTCACTGGGTCTTTGCCTTCTTAAACCCAGTCCACAGTGAATAACAGAGCTTAGATTGTTTTCATCACAACATCACGTTAACCAGGTATGTGACATTGATGTCAATATGTAATCGATAAATAGTGCAAAATTGGACGTGGAAGGGGTTTTGCAAAATTTAAGCGCTGTTTCTATTAATTTGATTCGTCCCGAAATTTCATTCCTCTCCCTTTTTAAGGCGAGAATATCAACCTCAATAGACTTTTTCAACTTAGAGCCTCGTTTTCAAAGTTTACGAAAATTTGTTCGTACAAAAATGTTGAGATGCAGTCAAATGTTAGACTCACTCCATAAGTCCCACTACTTCGCTCGATGTTGTTGTTGTTGTTTTCTAAAATCGCTCTGTTGGAGTGACAAATAAAAATAAGGGGAGCGTAAACTAGAGACTTGTGTAGTGAGTCTAGTCAAATGTTTCAGTTACGCAGTGACGCAATGTTTTTTTGAAAACGAGGCTGTCATGTTGAAATTGTGTACTAGGGATTCAACTTCAAATTCCCGATGTATGCTTGTATAGTACATGAAATGATTTTTTCAGGGAGCGATGCACGGTTGGACGAGAACTCAATGCGATGATGGTTTCCATAATGACATGGTCGATTTGTGCAAGGTTACCAAAAGACGGAGGAAACGTGACATAGAGGACTTCTTGCCGATGCTAAGACATAAATTCAAGCGACAAATAAGTATTGATTCAGATGACTCTTTGTATGGCATGTGGGATTCTGTTTGCGAGTTCATGGCAAAGATGTACCATTCAGCTGTGAGCTACTTTGGTCATAGCCATTATGAAACCCCCTCGCCATCAGAATGCAGTGACCCTTGCGTATTACCTCGAGGACAACCAAACTTAGGGTAGAGCAAACTGGAGATTTATCTTGTAGACTATAGTTGAAAATAGTTCTTATGGGCAGTTAATGCATTAGTTGATAATTAGCTACATTTAAAAGTTTTAAAATTGGACAAAACATAAAATTTAAATGATAAAGAACTAAGATGATGAAGTACATATGTGTTACCATTTTTGTTGTCTATCTTTTGGGGTCTGAGTATTTTTACAGATTTCTCTCGCACCAAGCATTCTAGCACGTAGATTAGTGGTTGAACAGCATTAGAATGACTAATATTTGAGTTCATTACCTCTGCTCAGCTCATCCTGATTTTGCTGAGTTGAGTTTGTAAAAGGGGTTGATTTCTGGATGAAATTTGTAATTAGTTGTGCATACAATGGGGGTTTAAGGGAAACTCGACAACACATCCCTGGGGTGTTTGGGTTTTACGGTTACACGGTTTTGCCAATATTTTGGCGCTACCGCTCGGATTTTCGGTTTCTTCCGAAAAATTACGCGGTTTTTCGGTTATCCAAATCTCGTCGGTGAACGGTTTTACGGCATTTCTGCCTAATTTTTCCGGTTTTTATTAAGATTTCGCGTTTTGGTACTGAATGCCGACTCCTTGAAACTGCAGGTTAGCCCGCAATGAAAACAAAATTGTTATTGGAGGAAAACGTCTCAAAAACGTGAAGTGAACAGTAAATGTTGACGAACCTACATTTTTCATAGATTCTCTGTGCAATTTTTTTGAAAACGGGGACATGAATCTTGCCATACGGATTTGTTCAAAATATCGCACGGTTTTACGGATTTTGAACAAATTTTGAGCGGATTTACGGTTTCCAGACCCCCCCAAACACCCCTTGTTTACTTTCTAAATTGCGATTAATAGCGGAATCATTTTCAGGCATACTTAAAAGCTTTTTTCGTCTGACACTCCTCAGAGTATGAATGTCAGAAACAGACCGAGACAATAGACTAAGGCGAAATTTATACCCAGTTGCGGCTCGAAATGCACCAATCAGAAAGAATGAAAAGCTGAATTGGCATTTTAAACACCAATCAGCTGGTCGGATACAGCGGGAAGACCAATAGAATTATTTGAAGAGTCCAAGTGAGAAACGAACTCTTTCTGTCTACACAGAACCGGCCTTTTGGTTTTGATGTAGACAGATTCCAAAACCCCTAAGTGAAACAAAGATCTTGCTTTGCCAATGATCACCGGCACGAGAATTCATAAATGACCAAACTTTTTTGTGTGGTAGGTACGCAATCATTTTGAATGGATGGTAGAACTTTCCGAGTGCCAAAAACTAACCGAGGGTTGGCAGCAGCGAAGCACTTAGTAATGGCCTTTTTAATTTGACTTTCGAATCGCAATGAGACGTTTCCTATCCAACGCATTTTTAGGTAAACAGGGCACTTTTGCGGATCATACTTTTTATGAGCCGAAAAACTTGCGATCTTCTTGCGAAAAAAATCCGAAATGACGTCCCCAGGGTAACCGTTTTCAATGAGAATAGACCGTTTAATCCAATTCCGAATCAAGCCGAGATTTGGAGCAAATCATAAGTGCCCGATGAACTAGCGTGTTGATGAGGTTAATTTTTCCTCTGTTTTGGACTAAAGGAATCCCACCGTGTATAGAGGCCGCTAAAGGTTGGTTTCCTATATATACTGGTGAGAAATCCAGTAGCAGTGTTTTCAACAAAGACGTCGAGAAACGGCAAAGAGTTGTTTTGCTCCTTTTCGAAAGTAAATTTTAGAGACGGATGCAATGCCTTGAGTTTTTGGAGGAAAACGTTACAATCGGACTCTTTTTTGAAAATGGCGGAAGTTTCATCAACATATCGAAAATAAACCGGATGTTTTGATGTGGAGCCGAAAAGTATATATAGTATATATAGGAAACCAACCTTTAGCGGCCTCTATACACGGTGCGATTCCCTTAGTCCAAAACAGAGGAAAAATTAACCTCATCAACACGCTAGTTCATCGGGCACTTATGATTTGCTCTAAATCTCGGCTTGATTCGGAATTGGATAAAATACGGTCTATTCTCATTGAAAACGGTTACCCTGGGGACGTCATTTCGGATTGTTTTCGCAAGAAGATCGCAAGTTTTTCGGCTGATAAAAAGTATGGTCCGCAAAAGTGCCCTGTTTACCTAAAAATGCGTTGGATAGGAAACGTCTCATTGCGATTCGAAAGTCAAATTAAAAGGCCATTACTAAGTGCTTCGCTGCTGCCAACCCTGGGTTAGTTTTTGGCACTCGGAAAGTTCTACCATCCATTCAAAAGGATTGCGTACCTACCACACAAAAAGTTTGGTCATTTATGAATTCTCGTGCGGTGTGATGCCAGGTACATAGGTCGTACTTCCCAGAGATTAGGTGATAGGATAAAGCAACATGTCCCTACTAACATTCGTCTGCATAATTTTCGGCAAAACCACCCGTGGGTCTAAACAACAACCTAGTCTTAAACATGATTCTGCCATAGGACAACATCTACTCGATAACCCGATTTGTGCGGAAAAT
Organism: Chrysaora quinquecirrha; assembly: GCA_014526335.1. Taxonomy (NCBI): domain Eukaryota; kingdom Metazoa; phylum Cnidaria; class Scyphozoa; order Semaeostomeae; family Pelagiidae; genus Chrysaora; species Chrysaora quinquecirrha. The sequence continues at coordinate 55,589 of JACTAT010000141.1, forward strand.
TACAGCGAGGATTTTTTCAGAATCATTGGCAAAGCAAGATCTTTGTTTCACTTAGGGGTTTTGGAATCTGTCTACATCAAAACCAAGGCCGGTTCTGTGTAGACAGAAAGAGTTCGTTTTCTCACTTGGACTCTTCAAATAATTTATTGGTCCTCCCGCTGTATCCGACCAGCTGATTGGTGTTTAAAACACAATGCCAATTCAGCTTTCGTTCTTTCTGATTGGTGCATTTCGAGCCGCATCTGAGTATAAATTCCGCCTTAGTCTATTGTTTCGGTCTGTTTCTGACATTCATACTCTGAGGAGTGTCAGACGAAAAAAGCTTTTAAGTATGCCCGAAAATGATTCCGCTATTCATCGCAATTTCGATTCCTATATCTCTCTATTCCTTCTGGTTTGCAAAAAACCCCTCAGTCATGTTTTCATTCTTCAAACATATAAAACATATTGACAGATTGTTCTTATAATGTCAAATTCATTAGAAAATAAATGATTTAGTCTTAATTTTTTTTATTTAAAGGAAGGTCAGCTAGCAATTTGACTCTGGATTCAATTGATGACTTTTCCAGATATTCAGATGATGCAGGGAGAGAAACTGATGAAAAGGTTGCAGGTATGTTTCTATAAAATGTCAAATCCTTGCTAATAACATTAGAGAAACTCTTTCTGGAGGAAGAGTTTCAGGCTGCATGCAGGGTGTATGACAAAATAACAAGAATTACAATAAAAACTTGAAAATGGAAAGAGAGAACAACTACAGCAAAAGCCATCTGAATAAATGGCAACACAATACAACAATTTTTTTAAATCCAATTTAATATGTCATATTTGGAGCATTCATTTGCTACTCAATAGTGAGGAAAATTGTTTCTTTTGAAAGATTCATATCAATGGCTGTGGTTCAATTTTTGTTTCACAATTGTCTCTAAAGATTCATGTTTCATAATATATAACATATTTCAGTTTTAGAATTTGAGCTGAGAAGAGCAAAAGAAACAATAAAAGAGCTCAGAGAAAACCTCACTGAATATGCTAAAGGTTGGTTTGTTTGCATTCTATCCACTGGAAAGCTTTAGGTTGCTTATTCTGTTTTCTGAATTTCTTGCTGAAAGCACAGCTCACAATTGCCACAGTGTTTCACTGAAAAGTGATGTCATTTCCAAACTAATAGGATTGGAATAGCAAAGGTGGAAGCACTGATTATATGGCAATGCTTTTAGGGAATTCTGTTAGCAGCCTTTTGAATAATGTGACAAACCATTTGCTAAAATTTATGATATTTTCATTCAAACAGAAAATGAAGCATCTCTTGCAAAAGCAGAAAAAGAAGTTCTTGCATCAACAGACCAAGAAGTAATTCATTTTTAAACACTTTTGAAGATTTTGCAACCCAAGAGTGTGTAAATGTGGGATGTAAAGCCCCATTGTCATAATCCAGATCCCATGAACCATGGCTTCATGATTGTATTGCAGCATGAGCCCTGGCCACTGGCCTATAGCCCCATAGCATCAATATCATGAGTGATACAGCATGAATTATATTTATTGTAAATCCTCTAATACACCCCCACTACGAGTAAGCTCCCCCTTGAATAAACCCCCACCTAAAAATTCATTTTTGCAATGATCCCTCCTCTCGAATAAGCCCTCATGTGGAATTATTCAAAGGCCTTAAGAATTTGTTTCTCCACTTGTATGTATGAATGTGCAACCAATTTCTCAAAACTAGTTAACCCAAAGGAGTTTTCCTTTACCTGTTCCTGTTCAAGATAGATACCCAGGTACCAAGTCCAACTGTGTATTGTATGATACAAGTTTTTTTCTTTTTCAGGAGCCAGTTAAACCATTTGAATTACGTGCATTGAACTTCGTGACAAGTGAATATTTATTGAAAAATGAGTATAAGTTGACTGCTGTTACTTTTGGAGAGGAAGTTGGGGATCAGGTGAATCATCTGCCTTCATACTCTTTCTTGTCTTGATAGTCTTTCTCGGTTATTTGAAATGTGTTGTTGAGTTTGAATTTCTAATCTATGTTTTAGAAGAATGTATGTTTTAATGTATGTAATGTTTACAAGCACAAATGAGAAAAAGTTGTTTTTAATACAGGACCTTGATGACTGGGATGATGTTGGTGTAAACACTCCAAGGCCCCCAAATCTTTTGCATTTATTTCGAGATTATGGCAAACATGTTATAAAGCCTATAGAAGAGGACAAAGAAGAGATTGAATGCCTTAAAGAGGAACTCCACAAACTGGTGAGCTCTCACTGCATTTTCGTATTTGATTAAGTTGCTGCATTACGTTCTTAAACACCACAATAAAACTCTGAACATATTGTAGAAGCCCTAAGAGTCTCTTTATCTGTTTATTAAGCCTATCTGTCTATTGAGCCTCTCCGTTTTTTAAGCCTCGCTATCTGTTAAGCCCCTCTCTGTCTATTAAGCCTCTCTGTCTATTTAGCCTCTCTGTCTATTAAGCCTATCTGTTTATTGAGCCTCTCTGTTTAATTATTAAGCCTCGCTATCTGTTAAGTCCCTCTCTGTGTATTTAGCCTCTATGTCTATTAATCGATTGAGCCCCTCTGTCCATTAAGCCTCGCTGTATATTAAGCCTCTACGTCTATTAAGCCTCTTTGTTTATCAAGTTTCAATATCTACTGAACATCGTTCTGCCCGCAGACAAACTTGGGTCAAAATTTCTCTGAAGTTCAATGCTTATCTTGGTGAATCGTTAACCTTTTCACATATTTTGTATTTCTTTGCTACTGTATTTTCATACACTTAATTCGATATTTGCAAATATTCAATTTATAGGATGCCGAGTGTAAACATTTGGCGGAGGAATGTGGTAAATTAAGAGAAGAAAACAAGATGTACCAAGACGAAATTGCCAAGAAAGAAAGGTTACTGCAAAGATATGTTTCCCCTGCTTATCTCATGATTCTGTTTCTATCTTGTTTTTCAATGCTAAGCCGGCTTCCATTTACTGCTGGTTGATAGCTATGTGGCTGTTTCTGAATTCTCTTTTACCTTGAGTTAGTTCAGAAAGTCAACTCCAAGCCAACTTAAGTACACTCTTTTTTATCAGCTTTGGTTCATCAGTTATTTTAGGTTTCTTATGTTTAGGATCTTTTAAAATGCCAAATTTTCTGCAATTGTTTCTTATTTCCCAAGAATGAAACTCGAGGGGCATTTCACTGATCAAAAAAAGGATTTCCAAGGGGTTTCTATGAAAACAGTTGTAATCCCAGCAAGGGTGTCTTGGTGTGCCCTTGATAAATCTTTTCTAAATCATTGAGCCTAAGGTAGCCTGGTGTACCATTTTTAAGTAAAAGAGTTCAACAGAGTGAAGAAAATGAATTATAGTATTAGTCATAACAACAAGGAGTTTCAATTTTCATAGATATTTGAAAAATACATATAAAGTGGATTGTATTTATGAAGTTGCAAAATTGACAAAAGCTTTTTCATTCATTTCGTTTGTCATTTCTAGTTTTCAATTCGACCAAGCTGTGCAGGAATCATCAGAACCTTCGCCAAAATCTTCCTTGGTCAGTACAGATGAAACTATTGCACAAGCCGAAACCGAACCGCATCCTAGAGCTCAAGAAAGCAAGCAGTCAGAAGCAATTGTTATTCCGGATATAGTCGTGAATGAAGATGCAACGATGCCTAAATCTGAAGTTTATGCTGACGAAGATTCCATTAAGAATCTCGATGTTGAGTTAGAAACTCACGATATGCAAAGCAATGATGATAGTGTGTCAGTAGAAGAACTGCTTGCTGTCAGTGAGGCCGACGGCGACAACCATTCAGAAGATAGTTTCCGTGATATCGCTGAAAGTAAAGAAACAAATGAAAGTCAAATGGAAGCCGAGGTAGTTATATTTTATCCTTTGATTAGAACAATATTTATCAGGAGATATCTATGACATATACTTTTGACCCGGGGGGGGGGTACTTAGTATAATTTGGGTACGGGTATGTGCCGCCCATATGGGTGGGTTTTTGGCCCTGAAATTCTCTAAACATGGGTTTTAATTCGGTCGGAAAAGTGGAAAAATCGCGTCAAAGATGTTGGTAGTATAATATCACGCAATAATAAGGCCTAGAAAGTCTTATTATTCTTGTATTCCGATTATTTTTACTCATAAAATAGGGTCTGTTTCTGCAAATGTCTACATTATAAGTGGGTGGGTTTCCGAAATCTGGGCGGCACATCCCCGTCCATTCATAAGTCATGTACCCCCCGGGACTTTTGATGAAAAGCCCTCTTTTTAACTCCCCTCGAACAGAAGCCCCACTAAAACCTGAATAGACCTTTTTCAAAGAGGCCGCAGATTCCTTTTCTTTCTTCTCCTTCAATTAGTCGTGATTTTAAAGAAGAATTTGCTGCATTACCTCTCCCAAAACGACCGCAATTCCGGTCGTTGGACGCGGAGAGAATCCTCTAACTGGAAATGTCCGCCATTTTCCAGAAAAATGTCGCGCTGACCCAGGCTTCTTTGAAAAAGTCTATAGTTTCTGAGTAGAACACATTTCAAAATTGCGAGAAAGCGCGGAAACATCTTGGGACACACTTAAAAGCTTTTCTCGTCTGAAACGTCTCGTATAAACGCCAGAAATAGACCGAGACAAATGACTACGGCGATATTTATACGCAGATGCTGGTCGAAATGCACCAATAGAAAAGTGAAGCTGGATTGGTATTGTGTTTAGACTTACTACATGAGTCGTAGTTATCGCTATTGAATTGAATTGCTGGACGCTCAAACTTACTGAAGCGAACAACAACAACAACATCAATTCAATTCAATGTGAGCGAAAGTTAGGGACTTGTGAAGCAAGTCTATATTGTGTTACTGGTACTGTTAAGTCTGACTTTGCGCAAGTAGCAACGGTAACCTTAATTCAGATAGATTCTTTAGCAACAGCAACAGTCCCTTGAATAAACCCCCACCTAAAATTCATTTTTGCAATGATCCCTCCTCTCGAATAAGCCCTCATGTGGAATTATTCAAAGGCCTTAAGAATTTGTTTCTCCACTTGTATGTATGAATGTGCAACCAATTTCTCAAAACTAGTTAACCCAAAGGAGTTTTCCTTTACCTGTTCCTGTTCAAGATAGATACCCAGGTACCAAGTCCAACTGTGTATTGTATGATACAAGTTTTTTTCTTTTTCAGGAGCCAGTTAAACCATTTGAATTACGTGCATTGAACTTCGTGACAAGTGAATATTTATTGAAAAATGAGTATAAGTTGACTGCTGTTACTTTTGGAGAGGAAGTTGGGGATCAGGTGAATCATCTGCCTTCATACTCTTTCTTGTCTTGATAGTCTTTCTCGGTTATTTGAAATGTGTTGTTGAGTTTGAATTTCTAATCTATGTTTTAGAAGAATGTATGTTTTAATGTATGTAATGTTTACAAGCACAAATGAGAAAAAGTTGTTTTAATACAGGACCTTGATGACTGGGATGATGTTGGTGTAAACACTCCAAGGCCCCCAAATCTTTTGCATTTATTTCGAGATTATGGCAAACATGTTATAAAGCCTATAGAAGAGGACAAAGAAGAGATTGAATGCCTTAAAGAGGAACTCCACAAACTGGTGAGCTCTCACTGCATTTTCGTATTTGATTAAGTTGCTGCATTACGTTCTTAAACACCACAATAAAACTCTGAACATATTGTAGAAGCCCTAAGAGTCTCTTTATCTGTTTATTAAGCCTATCTGTCTATTGAGCCTCTCCGTTTTTTAAGCCTCGCTATCTGTTAAGCCCCTCTCTGTCTATTAAGCCTCTCTGTCTATTTAGCCTCTCTGTCTATTAAGCCTATCTGTTTATTGAGCCTCTCTGTTTAATTATTAAGCCTCGCTATCTGTTAAGTCCCTCTCTGTGTATTTAGCCTCTATGTCTATTAATCGATTGAGCCCCTCTGTCCATTAAGCCTCGCTGTATATTAAGCCTCTACGTCTATTAAGCCTCTTTGTTTATCAAGTTTCAATATCTACTGAACATCGTTCTGCCCGCAGACAAACTTGGGTCAAAATTTCTCTGAAGTTCAATGCTTATCTTGGTGAATCGTTAACCTTTTCACATATTTTGTATTTCTTTGCTACTGTATTTTCATACACTTAATTCGATATTTGCAAATATTCAATTTATAGGATGCCGAGTGTAAACATTTGGCGGAGGAATGTGGTAAATTAAGAGAAGAAAACAAGATGTACCAAGACGAAATTGCCAAGAAAGAAAGGTTACTGCAAAGATATGTTTCCCTGCTTATCTCATGATTCTGTTTCTATCTTGTTTTTCAATGCTAAGCCGGCTTCCATTTACTGCTGGTTGATAGCTATGTGGCTGTTTCTGAATTCTCTTTTACCTTGAGTTAGTTCAGAAAGTCAACTCCAAGCCAACTTAAGTACACTCTTTTTTATCAGCTTTGGTTCATCAGTTATTTTAGGTTTCTTATGTTTAGGATCTTTTAAAATGCCAAATTTTCTGCAATTGTTTCTTATTTCCCAAGAATGAAACTCGAGGGGCATTTCACTGATCAAAAAAAGGATTTCCAAGGGGTTTCTATGAAAACAGTTGTAATCCCAGCAAGGGTGTGCGGGTGTGCCCCTTGATAAATCTTTTCTAAATCATTGAGCCTAAGGTAGCCTGGTGTACCATTTTTAAGTAAAAAGAGTTCAACAGAGTGAAGAAAATGAATTATAGTATTAGTCATAACAACAAGGAGTTTCAATTTTCATAGATATTTGAAAAATACATATAAAGTGGATTGTATTTATGAAGTTGCAAAATTGACAAAAGCTTTTTCATTCATTTCGTTTGTCATTTCTAGTTTTCAATTCGACCAAGCTGTGCAGGAATCATCAGAACCTTCGCCAAAATCTTCCTTGGTCAGTACAGATGAAACTATTGCACAAGCCGAAACCGAACCGCATCCTAGAGCTCAAGAAAGCAAGCAGTCAGAAGCAATTGTTATTCCGGATATAGTCGTGAATGAAGATGCAACGATGCCTAAATCTGAAGTTTATGCTGACGAAGATTCCATTAAGAATCTCGATGTTGAGTTAGAAACTCACGATATGCAAAGCAATGATGATAGTGTGTCAGTAGAAGAACTGCTTGCTGTCAGTGAGGCCGACGGCGACAACCATTCAGAAGATAGTTTCCGTGATATCGCTGAAAGTAAAGAAACAAATGAAAGTCAAATGGAAGCCGAGGTAGTTATATTTTATCCTTTGATTAGAACAATATTTATCAGGAGATATCTATGACATATACTTTTGACCCGGGGGGGGGGTACTTAGTATAATTTGGGTACGGGTATGTGCCGCCCATATGGGTGGGTTTTTGGCCCTGAAATTCTCTAAACATGGGTTTTAATTCGGTCGGAAAAGTGGAAAAATCGCGTCAAAGATGTTGGTAGTATAATATCACGCAATAATAAGGCCTAGAAAGTCTTATTATTCTTGTATTCCGATTATTTTTACTCATAAAATAGGGTCTGTTTCTGCAAATGTCTACATTATAAGTGGGTGGGTTTCCGAAATCTGGGCGGCACATCCCCGTCCATTCATAAGTCATGTACCCCCCGGACTTTTGATGAAAAGCCCTCTTTTTAACTCCCCTCGAACAGAAGCCCCACTAAAACCTGAATAGACCTTTTTCAAAGAGGCCGCAGATTCCTTTTCTTTCTTCTCCTTCAATTAGTCGTGATTTTAAAGAAGAATTTGCTGCATTACCTCTCCCAAAACGACCGCAATTCCGGTCGTTGGACGCGGAGAGAATCCTCTAACTGGAAATGTCCGCCATTTTCCAGAAAAATGTCGCGCTGACCCAGGCTTCTTTGAAAAAGTCTATAGTTTCTGAGTAGAACACATTTCAAAATTGCGAGAAAGCGCGGAAACATCTTGGGACACACTTAAAAAGCTTTTCTCGTCTGAAACGTCTCGTATAAACGCCAGAAATAGACCGAGACAAATGACTACGGCGATATTTATACGCAGATGCTGGTCGAAATGCACCAATAGAAAAGTGAAGCTGGATTGGTATTGTGTTTAGACTTACTACATGAGTCGTAGTTATCGCTATTGAATTGAATTGCTGGACGCTCAAACTTACTGAAGCGAACAACAACAACAACATCAATTCAATTCAATGTGAGCGAAAGTTAGGGACTTGTGAAGCAAGTCTATATTGTGTTACTGGTACTGTTAAGTCTGACTTTGCGCAAGTAGCAACGGTAACCTTAATTCAGATAGATTCTTTAGCAACAGCAACAGTCTTAAGTTCGCGCTTATGCTCGGCCTTTGAGTTAACACAATGTTTATCATAATCTTACCAAAAATTCGACTTTTCTGGCTTTTTTGGAAGCTCACTCACTCGTAGCTCTGTCTATCCGAGAGACGAGGTGGCCACGCCCCCGTTGAATTTTAATTCGTCGGAATAAAATCTTGAAAGTGTAATGAAGATTTTTCGCAACAGCTCGACTAGAGCGGACTAGACCCGATTGTAGCGTCAATATCCATCAGTGAATTGACCTCCGCTTGCCGTGTAGGTACTGTCGTTTCCTTTTCTTCATCTATGTGCGCACCACTCACTTTTTTGTGTGATTTACTTGTTTTTCCGACCAAACGATTTTTGGGATTTTTTAAGAAAAGAAGAATTTTTGTGATTTTCTGAAAAACAAAAAGATTTTTTGGGATTTTTTTCAAGGGAGTTTCTGCTAAACAGGTTTTCGCTGAGTGATTTTGCATATCGGAGTTATCGCAATCGTTACGTATCGTGATTTGAGGTCGGCTGGGAATTCAGTATTGGAATCAAAGCTATAATGCAATAATCAACTTCATTAGAAATTGACGTATCTACATTTGAAAAGAAATCGTCGAATATCCACTGATATATTGTCCTACCTCAGTGCCAATAACTTAGTTTATTTTTTCAATTAGAGCTCGTTAACCCTATTCCTGAACCCATTTGCTTGGTTATTAAATTTTCTTATCGTGTTTTTCCATCAAAAACTTGTCTAATTGCTTTAATCTTATTTTTCCAAAGGCAGCTGCTACCCATCTTGATCACGTCAAAGTTTCCTCAAAACGGTAAGAAAACAAGGCTAATATTTCTACAATCTTAGACAAAATTAGTTGAGAAAGATCAACTTTTTCCTTCTTTTTGCAAAATAGCAGCTCTTAACCCCTCTCCCGTACTCATAAATTGGGGGGAGGAGCTTGATTTTGTCACTCAAAACAGCTAAGTTGGAAAGTCGTCTCGACAGTTTTGTCTAAGATTGTCTTTCAACAAAAGTATTGGAAATGACTTTATCTACTGTTATATTTATATATTTACAGTGTAGGGATTTCTATTGACTTGCTTGTCGAGTCATACAACAAAAATCGAGTACATATTTGTTTTTACTGTTTTACTTAACGTGTAGTAGGAACAGCTCCTTCATGTAAAACTATATATGTCTTCTTGCACGTTAGGATCTTTCTATACCTTCTATCTATTTACGTAAGTACTTGTACGTCTTAATAACTAGAACTTTCTGTTAGAACATAGTTGCATGGATAATTTCTAACTGCGCAATAGATCATGTGACTTTTAAATACTATAACTAAGATACTCTGTAAATAAGTAGTCAGTCAGTACGGGGTCAGTACGAAGTCAGTACGAAGTCAGTACGAAGTCAGTACGAAGTCAATGTAAAGTCAATGTAAAGTCAGTTGATCAGACATGATAGAAAATCGTCTCGCCAATGTCGTCTGGCTCCGTGTGTTCTCTGCGCGCACGTAAAACTAAAGCAGCAGTAAAAATCCAGCAACAAGTTCAGCAACAACATTATGTATTTATTATCAATCTCAGGTTTGAATACAGTAAAGACACGCACGTTATTTTTCATGTTTGTGTAAAAGCTAGTCTACTTGTAATGGTAAACAAAGGAGAATTGATAAAAGGGTATTAAACTGTGGACAAAAAAAGAATATTATCATCATCAATGGTAAACACATAAGAGAATTGATAAAAGGGTATTAAACTGTGGACAAAAAATAACATTATACATCATTATCATCATCATCACCATATCATTGTGAGTAAGTGAACATGGAGGTGATGGATATCTCTGACTGTGTTGTGTCTACTTGAACTATAATGTAACAAAATGTTTATATGACCTGTCTGCACTTGAAATCCTACTAATGCAAAATTACTGCTTGGTAAATTCAAAAATCCTCCCCCTATGGCCCTATCCAACAGAAAGCTCCGAAACTTCAATTTCAAATGTCCTTCATCAACAACAAATAGTCTATCTCACTAAATCTCGACTTTTTTGTGTCAAACTCTGACTTTCCAAAAAGTTTTTATGCCTTTGAGTTTCATAGGGTAAGGCCTTAGGCCCTATGAGTTTTTTTCATTGTGTTGCGGGCACAGTGTTTAAAATTGTTCAACTGTGCGTTTCAGTGGAAACATTTTAGACGAAACAGCAAAACACAATTCTTACCCTGGCGATTTCTGGAGCTATCAAAGCAAGAACTCTTCTTGAAACCCGAAAAAATATCGGTAAGATTCCAAAATGAATCAGTTTCGTTTGAACCCTGAGAAATGTTTTTGTCTGAGCGGAAGAAAATCCAGACAGGACAAAAGAGTCCCGATGCGTGATAAATGTTGAGAATATTCGTGGAATCAACAGCAGAAATAATGTCCAACTTACTGCAGAAGTTTTAGGAGATTTTTACAGCAAGACTTTTGAGTAAAAATCGAGTAAATTTTGAATATTTCCTCAATTTGAAACACTAAATAATTCTAGCTCAAATTTCAGCTCATGTCAACATCAACTGAGCAATTAGGAGAAAAACTTCCGCAGAACAAAAGAATCACTTAGCGTGTAGTGAAAGGAACAATAGATGGCCGCCATCAAAATGAAAACTTTTTTGAGCGAAGAGAAAATCGAAATTTTAACCAACTTCTAGGTTTCAAAACCCTTAGAAAAATCTTAAAACAGTGTCCGGCCAGAAACGGGATCGATTAAAAAAAGAAGCGCATCTCTAGGTGGCCCAGGGAAAAAGCCTTTCATGTCCGACCGTTTATAAGGCTCAGTACGGGGAGCAGAACAATGGAAATCTCATTAGCATAATAAGAATATTAGTAATAGAGATAGAGTAGAAATTAAGAAGATTTGGAGTCAATTGAAGGAATAATAAGGCCATTCCATATTTTAGAAAAATATGGAATGGCGAAGTTTCTCAAAAATTGCTCGCTTCTTTATCCTGAAACCCTCCTCCAGGGGTAAAATAAAACTTTCAAACACATCTCAGAATGAATAATCAAGGTTTGGAGTAGAGGAACTACGAGTTGTGAAAGTTGGTATTTTTTTGCTCAGCTAAAGTATATGCGAGTGAGAAAAACTTGCAAAATCAAGTCATCGAATTCGAACATTATTTATGTCAAACTTTCGATTTGTGCGTTTTACCATAGTTAACTTATGCACTGCATCAATACAGTAATTTTACAATTCCTTGTTTTGCAGATAGCCTACCATATTTACAAATGTGATATGAATGATTGCATATTTGCGTCGCCATTAGTCTGAATTTTTCAAGTGGATCTGTCAAATTATCAATCAGATCAGACCACAGTGGTTATGGCCGCCCAGTACAGTAGTGCTTAACTTGGAAATTAGCATTTTCCTTGAGAATCATGTTTCAAGCTTGAAGCTTCCGTCCAGTATTTCTCGATTTTGAGATAATTTCTTCTCGGGTGTGTTTATAAAGCTTATATAATTTTTGAGAAAATTCGCCACTCCATATTTTTCTAAAATATGGAATGGCCTTATTATTCCTTCAATTGACTCCAAATCTTCTTAATTTCTACTCAGATGTGTTTGTAAGGCATATACAACCCTAGGGGGAAGGTTTCAGCAAAAAGAAGCAGGTAATTTTTGAGAAAATTCGCCATTCCATATTTTTCTAAAATATGGAATGGCCTCGTAACTCCTTCAATTGACTCCAAATCTTCTTAATTTCTACTCAGATGTGTTTGTAAGGCATATACAACCCTTGGAGGAAGGTTTCAGCAAAAAGAAGCGAGTAATTTTTGAGAAGATTCGCCATTCCATATTTTTCTAAAATATGGAATGGCCTTGTTATTCCTTCAATTGACTCCAAACCTTCATAAATTCTACTCAGATGTGTTTGTTAGTCATATACAACCCTTGGGGAAAGGTTTCAGCAAAAAGAAGCGAGTAATTTTTGAGAAAATTCGCCATTCCATATTTTTCTAAAATATGGAATGGCTCTGTTTTTGTTTCATTATACTTTCAAAATTAAAAATATTGTCGCGATGTGTTTGGAAATTGCTTTTCTTTTGCATTTATGCATTTTGATACCATTCCATCATTCCATTCCATCATTCCATCATTCCACTCCATCATTCCATAATCCATATTTTAGAGATAGCCTCCCCTACTCAATGTTGGTTTTAAATTGTTAAACAAGTACAGTTAATCGATCCTTGAATGTTTTTTACCAAAATCAACATTGAATTGGGGGGGGGGCTTGATTTTGTCGCTCAAAACAGCTAAGTTGGAAATCATCTCAACAGTTTTGTCTAAGATTGTAGATGATCCATGAAAATTTTCTGTCAGCCAACCACTATATCTGACGACAAACCATTAACTGTCCAACAAACTGCATATGATCATCGACTTGTATTTATCAACAGAGCTTTATCTGCCCACCAAACTGTATCTGGTCCATCGAGCTGTCCAACGAACTGTATCTAGTGTCCGTTTGGAATCCACCCACCAAACTGTATCTGCCCACCAAACTGTATCTGGTTCACAGAACTGTTCGAAAAACTGTATCTACCCAACAAACTGTATCTGTCTGTATCTACCCACCAAATTGTATCTGCCTGCCAAACTTTATCTGGTCCACCGAACTGTATCTGGTCCACCGAACTGTTCAAAAAACTGTATCTACCCAACAAACTGTATCTGCTAACCAAACTATCTGGTGCACCAAACGGTCTAACAAACTATATCTAGCCACCAAGCTGTATCTGTTCGCCAGCAATCGCACGTACGTACATAAGGAGATGGGGTCACTGATGTGAACCAACCGAAATTCATTTCCTCGTGCAATTTTCGTGGAAAAATCTATAGCATGCAGTACATTCTGAAGTCTGGGTACCTTTCTACAAGATGGCGCATGATGCCTCATTTCTGCGCAAGTCCCTTTTATTTTCGCGAACCCCTTAGACCCCGTTTACACGAGATCGGATCCAAAAGAGATCGGATCCATTTGGGACCGATCCCGTTTTTTGACGGGCGTTTACACGGGATAGGATCCAAAACTGTTCGCGTTTACACGGGATCGGATCCAAAAGGATCCGCTGAAATTTTCTTTGTGTTTACTTCGCACCAGAGGTGTTATCAACTAAAATGGCACCTGAACTTCGAAAATAACAGACTTGAGATAAGTTACAAGCCTTGCAAGGGCCTTGTTTTTGAGATATTTAAGAAAACGTTCAAACCAGGAGATGTTTCTACACAGTTGACAGGCCAATAGTTATAATTTTCCTGCAAATTCGGCTTGATTTTATGCTGTAAAATTTTATTTTTTAATTTTGAAAAGCGATTGCTTCACATTTGAGGGTGCAAACACCAAGAAGAGCATGAAGTGTTTGAAATATTGGACTTTGCTACGTAAATTATGAAGAACAATGCGTTTATTTTAAGGACAATACAACTGTCAAATTTCAACTTGATTTATTGGCGTGTTTACTAGTTGAGTTCTGTTCCATCTGGCCTAGAGTTGATTCTAGAGTTAATTTTGTGTCCGCTGATTTAGTTATATGTTATCATAAATATTTTGTCCTTAAACTAGTTTCTCACGATCTTTCCTGGCGTATAAGTTTACTCTCATAATTCCCACAGGTTATGGGCCCAGAGTAAATAGTTTTAAGGATAGTTTTTAGGACATACAAGGGTCAGAATGGCTTCTGCACCAGAGGATATAGCATCGTTGAGAATTGATAAATTCAAAGGAGAAAACTTTCATTTATAGAAGTTCAAGATGCAGATGGTGTTGGAAGAAAAGGACCTATGGGGAATAGTCTCTCGAGAGGAAGTGGAACCAACGGGGGAAGACGCCACAGAGGCTGTAATACAGCACTACAAAAAACAAGCAAGGAAGGCCTTGGCTACAATCTGTCTATCTTTGGGAGACAAGCCGTTATCGTTAGTTCAATCGTCAGAGAATGCTAAAGCAGCTTGGACCAAATTAGAGAGCCATTATCAGGTGAAGTCCTTAGCAAATAAATTATTTTTGCGTAAGAAATATTTAGCTATGACGATGGCTGAATCTGATTCAATGATGCAACACATAAATAAACTGAGAGCCGTAGCTGAACAATTAGAATCAGTGGGAGCGCCGGTCTCAGAAGACGATCAAGTTATGAGACTGCTTTGCAGTTTGCCTGATTCATACAGTAATTTAATAGTTGCCTTAGAATCCAGAGTTGAAGCCTTAAATATGGAATTTGTCATTGCGAGACTACTCCACGAAGAAAGAAAACGTAATGAAAATTCAGAGAATCTCGAAAGTGTGGAAAAAGCTATGTTTTCTGCAAAAGTCAGCTCTCAACCGCATAATCAAACAGCTAAGCCCAAAAGAAAGAGAGGACAATGTTTCAATTGTGGTTTGGAAGGCCATTTGCCGAAGGATTGCAGAAGGCCAAAGAAAAACAAACCAGCACTTGAAAAGAAAGCAGGGCATGCTAATGTGTCATCAAGTGTAAGTGTAGAAAGTGATGAAGATAATCATCTTTTGTTTATGATTTCATCTGATGTCAACAAGAATAAAAGTTCTGTATGGTGTGTAGATTTGGGTGCTTCTCAGCACATGACGTACAACAAGGATCTATTTGAGCACTATATTGAGTTCAATTCACCAGAAATTGTCAGATTAGGTGACAACCGTGAAGTTGAAGCTTTTGGAAAAGGAAGAATTTGGAGGCAGAGAATCTGTTTTCAGTGAGTGCAGTCACAAGGAAAGGTTTAACCATGTCTTTTGAAAAAGATAAGTGTGTGATTCTCAATGAAAAAGCAATTATACTTGGTTCAGGAAAGCTGAATGGAAAGTTATATACATTGGATACAATTGCCATGAAAGACAGGTCACATGATGCTAACAGTGCAGTAAGAGAAATTCCATTGGTGAAAACAAAGATGAAGAACCTTGTGATGGTTGCTTGAAAGGGAAACAGAAGAGAAGTTCTTTTCCAAAGGAAGAAGCAACTAGGGCAACAGAAATACTGGATCTGGTTCATACTGATGTTTGTGGCCCGCTGCAAAGTAAAAGTCTTGGAGGCAACAGCTACTTTGTCACCTTCATTGATGACAAATCAAGGTTCACAGCAATTTATTTCATGCATAATAAAAGTGAAGTTTTCAGTAAATTTCAAGAGTATGAAGCGATGGTGAGAAATGTAACTGGAAAGACCATCAAGATCCTACGATCTGACAATGGTGGTGAGTACACCTCAAAGGTGTTTAGTGATTACCTCAAAAGTAAAGGCATTCAACGACAGTTTTCTATTCCAAGGACACCCGAGCAAAATGGGGTTGCCGAGAGAATGAATAGAACTATACAAGAATCAGCAAGATCAATGATTTATGGAGCGGATTGACAGATGAATTCTGGGCAGAGGCAGCAGTAACAGCAGTCGTATTGAGAAACAGATGTCCTACCTAAGCTGTAGAAGAAATAACACCCTATCAATGCTTTTTAGGAAGCAAACCAAATGTGTCAAACTTTCGTGTCTTTGGGTGCAAAGCCTACATGCACATCCCCAAGGAAACAAGAAGTAAATGGGACTCAAAATCATCAAAATGTATTTTTGTTGGTTATTGCATTAACAGCAAAGGGTATCGACTTTGGGATCCAGAGTCAAGAAGAATTCATTTATCCAGAGATGTAACATTCTTTGAAAATGATTTTGATAATCGTATTGATAGGTTGAAAGTCAAGTCTCTTCCTGAATTGATTTCAACAAGCTATGAAATGAAAGATGAAGAGGATGATGAGAATGAAAATCAAGAAAACCGTGATGAGATTGAAGATAGAGAAGGTCATAATGAAAATGTCATTGAACAAAGAGAACTACCTCAAAGATCAGAGCGCAAAGAAATGGGGCAATCACAGGTGATTGGTGGGAAATTGCAAACGCATCATATAGTTGTGCTGATGATGTTATGGGAGAACCAAGAACCCTAGAAGAAGCATTAAACTCAACAGAAAGATCTGAGTGGAAACAAGCATTGGACAGTGAATTTCGTCTCTCACTGAGCACAAAACATGGGCGCTTGTAGAACCTCCGAAAGATTGAAAGATTGTTGATTCCAAGTGGGTATTCAAGGTTAAGTATAATGCTGATGGTAGTGTAGAATGACATAAAGCGCGCTTAGTTGCAAGGGGATTCACTCAAGAAGCTGCAATCGACTACAAAGAGACTTTTTCACCAGTTGCAAGATATACATTGATTAGAACACTCCTGGCAATCGTTAATCAACTTGATTTGGAGCTGCATCAAATGGACGTTTCCACAGCTTTTCTCAATGGAGATTTGAAGGAAGAGATATATATGAAGCAGCCTGAGGGTTACATCGAAGAAGGAAAATAAAATTTAGTTTGTAAACTAAACAAGAGTCTATACGGACTGAAACAAGCTTCAAGATGTTGGTTTGATACCACTGATCAATCTTTGAAAGACTCTGGCTATAAACAATCTAAAGCTGACTCTTGTTTGTATATGAAACGAGTGGGAGCAAATTTTGTTTATATTGCTGTGTATGTTGATGATTTGCTGATTGCAGCTAATAACATACAGATGTTAAATGCAGAGAAGAAATCGTTACAGAATCGATTCAACACAAAGGATCTTGGTGAAGCTCATTATTGTTTGGGAATACAAATTCAGAGAGACAGAACCAAAAAGCAGATGCTTTTACACCAAACAAAGTATTTGACAGATCTGTTAAAGAAATTTGCTTCCGGAAAATTGCAAAGAAGTCTCAACTCCTCAAGCACAAAATCTAAAATTGGTACCAAATGAAGGTAATGACATTGATAAAATCAAGTATCAAGCGTTGATTGGAAGTCTGACCTATGCTGTGACAGGAACCTGATATTGCGCCGGCATTAGGGTCTGTTAATCAATTTTCTTCGAATCCAAGTAATGAACACTGGGTAGCAGGGAAAAGAATTCTCCGTTATATCGAAGGAACTATTGATCATTGAATTAAGTTTGATGGTTCAAAGGAACAGAGTATTGAAATCAAAGGTTATGTAGATGCAGATTGGGGAACAAATCCAAACGGAAGAAAATCGCAATCAGGTTATGCATTCTTTGTGTGTGGTGGAATAATAAGCTGGGCAAGCAAGAAACAACCGATAATAGCTTTATCATCAACCGAAGCTGAATATATCGCAGCAAACTTGGCATTACAAGAAGCATTATGGTTGCGCACATTGCTGA
Organism: Chrysaora quinquecirrha; assembly: GCA_014526335.1. Lineage (NCBI taxonomy): Eukaryota > Metazoa > Cnidaria > Scyphozoa > Semaeostomeae > Pelagiidae > Chrysaora > Chrysaora quinquecirrha. The sequence continues at coordinate 73,141 of JACTAT010000141.1, forward strand.
ATGATTTGAATTTTCTTCAAGAACAACCAACTGTTATCAACGAAGATAATCAAGGAGCAATAGCTTTATGCAGAAATCCAAAGTATCACTCGCGTACAAAGCATATTGATATTAAGTATCATTTCATTTGAGAGAAAATAGACAATATGGAAATTGCTTTGAAGTATTGTTCTACAGAGGAGATGATCGGAGATACTTTGACAAAAACCGTTAGGAAAAATCAAATTCCAAAAGTTCAGAGGTTTATTGGGAGTTGCTAACGCAATCTGAGTATCGAAGACTGAATGGACTTCAGCACTGTTTATAGATACTGAAATCATCGTTTTATTTTTTCTGTTCTTCATTAATTTCCGAGTGGGAGTGTTAGAAATATTAGACTTTGCTACGTAAATTATGAAGAACAATGCGTTTATTATTAGGACAATACAACTGTCAAATTTCAACTTGATTTATTGGCTTGTTTACTAGTTGAGTTCTGTTCGATCTGGCCTAGAGTTGATTCTAGAGTTGATTTTGTGTTCGCTGATTTAGTTATTTGTTATCATAAATATGTTATCCTTAAACTAGTTTCTCACGATCTTTTCGTGGCGTATAAGTTTACTCTCATAATTCTCACACGCCAGACTTCCATGTCCAGAGAATCAGATTCAGATTCACTTTCGCAATCAGATTCACATTCAAAATATTATTGCGCAATACTTAGCTTTATGACTCTCTGCTGATACAATTAACAGAAAAACTTGGAAAGTTCTATTACAACTGTTGTTGACAATATATCTACCAGTTTTTGACATCATTTATTTTCTTTCTGTTTTTAATTCTTCTAAAAAACGATTCTGAAATTTCGCCTTTTCCACGCTCCTAAAACTACTAACGCTACTAACACTTCAAAGCTACCCCCCGTCTTTCATGGTTGTAAACTAGTCTTTAAAAGTCTATTACAACAATCTACACCATAAGGCGTCCCTAATGCATCAGTGCATGTATCTATAGTGCATTCGGTCTTTGCTAAAAACGATGTTTATGTCATGTAGTACTTAGGCCTATTCCACGCAACAAATACTTCAAAGCTACCCCCCGTCTTTCATGGTTGTAAACGAGTCTTTAAAAGTCTATTACAACAATCTACACCATAAGGCGTCCCTAATGCATCAGTGCATGTATCTATAGTGCATTCGGTCTTTGCTAAAAAACGATGTTTATGTCATGTAGTACTTAGGCCTATTCCACGCTACTAACACTTCAAAGCTACCCCCCGTCTTTCATGGTTGTAAACGAGTCTTTAAAAGTCTATTACAACAATTTACACCATAAGGCGTCCCTAATGCATCAGTGCATGTATCTATAGTGCATTCGGTCTTTGCTAAAAAACGATGTTTATGTCATGTAGTACTTAGGCCTATTCCACGCAACAAACACTTCAAAGCTACCCCCCGTCTTTCATGGTTGTAAACGAGTCTTTAAAAGTCTATTACAACAATCTACACCATAAGGCGTCCCTAATGCATCAGTGCATGTATCTATAGTGCATTCGGTCTTTGCTAAAAAACGATGTTTATGTCATGTAGTACTTAGGCCTATTCCACGCTACTAACACTTCAAAGCTACCCCCCGTCTTTCATTGTTGTAAACGAGTCTTTAAAAGTCTATTACAACAATCTACACCATAAGGCGTCCCTAATGCATCAGTGCATGTATCTATAGTGCATTCGGTCTTTGCTAAAAAACGATGTTTATGTCATGTAGTACTTAGGCCTATTCCACGCTACTAACACTTCAAAGCTACCCCCCGTCTTTCATGGTTGTAAACGAGTCTTTAAAAGTCTATTACAACAATCTACACCATAAGGCGTCCCTAATGCATCAGTGCATGTATCTATAGTGCATTCGGTCTTTGCTAAAAAACGATGTTTATGTCATGTAGTACTTAGGCCTATTCCACGCTACTAACACTTCAAAGCTACCCCCCGTCTTTCATGGTTGTAAACGAGTCTTTAAAAGTCTATTACAACAATCTACACCATAAGGCGTCCCTAATGCATCAGTGCATGTATCTATAGTGCATTCGGTCTTTGCTAAAAAACGATGTTTATGTCATGTAGTACTTAGGCCTATTCCACGCTACTAACACTTCAAAGCTACCCCCCGTCTTTCATGGTTGTAAACGAGTCTTTAAAAGTCTATTACAACAATCTACACCATAAGGCGTCCCTAATGCATCAGTGCATGTATCTATAGTGCATTCGGTCTTTGCTAAAAACGATGTTTATGTCATGTAGTACTTAGGCCTATTCCACGCAACAAATACTTCAAAGCTACCCCCGTCTTTCATGGTTGTAAACGAGTCTTTAAAAGTCTATTACAACAATCTACACCATAAGGCGTCCCTAATGCATCAGTGCATGTATCTATAGTGCATTCGGTCTTTGCTAAAAAACGATGTTTATGTCATGTAGTACTTAGGCCTATTCCACGCTACTAACACTTCAAAGCTACCCCCCGTCTTTCATGGTTGTAAACGAGTCTTTAAAAGTCTATTACAACAATCTACACCATAAGGCGTCCCTAATGCATCAGTGCATGTATCTATAGTGCATTCGGTCTTTGCTAAAAAACGATGTTTATGTCATGTAGTACTTAGGCCTATTCCACGCAACAAACACTTCAAAGCTACCCCCCGTCTTTCATGGTTGTAAACGAGTCTTTAAAAGTCTATTACAACAATCTACACCATAAGGCGTCCCTAATGCATCAGTGCATGTATCTATAGTGCATTCGGTCTTTGCTAAAAAACGATGTTTATGTCATGTAGTACTTAGGCCTATTCCACGCAACAAACACTTCAAAGCTACCCCCCGTCTTTCATGGTTGTAAACGAGTCTTTAAAAGTCTATTACAACAATCTACACCATAAGGCGTCCCTAATGCATCAGTGCATGTATCTATAGTGCATTCGGTCTTTGCTAAAAAACGATGTTTATGTCATGTAGTACTTAGGCCTATTCCACGCAACAAACACTTCAAAGATACCCCCCGTCTTTCATGGTTGCAAACGAGTCTTTAAAAGTCTATTACAACAATCTACACCATAAGGCGTCCCTAATGCATCAGTGCATGTATCTATAGTGCATTCGGTCTTTGCTAAAAAACGATGTTTATGTCATGTAGTATTTAGGCCTATTCCACGCTAGTAACACTTCAAAGGTACCCCCGTCTTTAATAGTTGTAAATGAGTCTATAACGGTCTTTGCTAAAAACGATGTTTATGTCATGTAGTACTTAGGCCTATTCCACGCAACAAACACTTCAAAGCTACCCCCCGTCTTTCATGGTTGTAAACGAGTCTTTAAAAGTCTATTACAACAATCTACACCATAAGGCGTCCCTAATGCATCAGTGCATGTATCTATAGTGCATTCGGTCTTTGCTAAAAAACGATGTTTATGTCATGTAGTACTTAGGCCTATTCCACGCAACAAACACTTCAAAGCTACCCCCCGTCTTTCATGGTTGTAAACGAGTCTTTAAAAGTCTATTACAACAATCTACACCATAAGGCGTCCCTAATGCATCAGTGCATGTATCTATAGTGCATTCGGTCTTTGCTAAAAAACGATGTTTATGTCATGTAGTACTTAGGCCTATTCCACGCAACAAACACTTCAAAGCTACCCCCCGTCTTTCATGGTTGTAAACGAGTCTTTAAAAGTCTATTACAACAATCTACACCATAAGGCGTCCCTAATGCATCAGTGCATGTATCTATAGTGCATTCGGTCTTTGCTAAAAAACGATGTTTATGTCATGTAGTACTTAGGCCTACTCCACGCTACTAACACTTCAAAGCTACCCCCCGTCTTTCATGGTTGTAAACGAGTCTTTAAAAGTCTATTACAACAATCTACACCATAAGGCGTCCCTAATGCATCAGTGCATGTATCTATAGTGCATTCGGTCTTTGCTAAAAAACGATGTTTATGTCATGTAGTACTTAGGCCTATTCCACGCAACAAACACTTCAAAGCTACCCCCCGTCTTTCATGGTTGTAAACGAGTCTTTAAAAGTCTATTACAACAATCTACACCATAAGGCGTCCCTAATGCATCAGTGCATGTATCTATAGTGCATTCGGTCTTTGCTAAAAAACGATGTTTATGTCATGTAGTACTTAGGCCTATTCCACGCAACAAACACTTCAAAGCTACCCCCCGTCTTTCATGGTTGTAAACGAGTCTTTAAAAGTCTATTACAACAATCTACACCATAAGGCGTCCCTAATGCATCAGTGCATGTATCTATAGTGCATTCGGTCTTTGCTAAAAAACGATGTTTATGTCATGTAGTACTTAGGCCTATTCCACGCAACAAACACTTCAAAGCTACCCCCCGTCTTTCATGGTTGTAAACGAGTCTTTAAAAGTCTATTACAACAATCTACACCATAAGGCGTCCCTAATGCATCAGTGCATGTATCTATAGTGCATTCGGTCTTTGCTAAAAACGATGTTTATGTCATGTAGTACTTAGGCCTATTCCACGCAACAAACACTTCAAAGCTACCCCGTCTTTCATGGTTGTAAACGAGTCTTTAAAAGTCTATTACAACAATCTACACCATAAGGCGTCCCTAATGCATCAGTGCATGTATCTATAGTGCATTCGGTCTTTGCTAAAAAACGATGTTTATGTCATGTAGTACTTAGGCCTATTCCACGCAACAAACACTTCAAAGCTACCCCCCGTCTTTCATGGTTGTAAACGAGTCTTTAAAAGTCTATTACAACAATCTACACCATAAGGCGTCCCTAATGCATCAGTGCATGTATCTATAGTGCATTCGGTCTTTGCTAAAAACGATGTTTATGTCATGTAGTACTTAGGCCTATTCCACGCAACAAACACTTCAAAGCTACCCCGTCTTTCATGGTTGTAAACGAGTCTTTAAAAGTCTATTACAACAATCTACACCATAAGGCGTCCCTAATGCATCAGTGCATGTATCTATAGTGCATTCGGTCTTTGCTAAAAACGATGTTTATGTCATGTAGTACTTAGGCCTATTCCACGCAACAAACACTTCAAAGCTACCCCGTCTTTCATGGTTGTAAACGAGTCTTTAAAAGTCTATTACAACAATCTACACCATAAGGCGTCCCTAATGCATCAGTGCATGTATCTATAGTGCATTCGGTCTTTGCTAAAAAACGATGTTTATGTCATGTAGTACTTAGGCCTATTCCACGCAACAAACACTTCAAAGCTACCCCCCGTCTTTCATGGTTGTAAACGAGTCTTTAAAAGTCTATTACAACAATCTACACCATAAGGCGTCCCTAATGCATCAGTGCATGTATCTATAGTGCATTCGGTCTTTGCTAAAAAACGATGTTTATGTCATGTAGTACTTAGGCCTATTCCACGCAACAAACACTTCAAAGCTACCCCCCGTCTTTCATGGTTGTAAACGAGTCTTTAAAAGTCTATTACAACAATCTACACCATAAGGCGTCCCTAATGCATCAGTGCATGTATCTATAGTGCATTCGGTCTTTGCTAAAAAACGATGTTTATGTCATGTAGTACTTAGGCCTATTCCACGCAACAAACACTTCAAAGCTACCCCCCGTCTTTCATGGTTGTAAACGAGTCTTTAAAAGTCTATTACAACAATCTACACCATAAGGCGTCCCTAATGCATCAGTGCATGTATCTATAGTGCATTCGGTCTTTGCTAAAAAACGATGTTTATGTCATGTAGTACTTAGGCCTATTCCACGCAACAAACACTTCAAAGCTACCCCCCGTCTTTCATGGTTGTAAACGAGTCTTTAAAAGTCTATTACAACAATCTACACCATAAGGCGTCCCTAATGCATCAGTGCATGTATCAATAGTGCATTCGGTCTTTGCTAAAAAACGATGTTTATGTCATGTAGTACTTAGGCCTACTCCACGCTACTAACACTTCAAAGCTACCCCCCGTCTTTCATGGTTGTAAACGAGTCTTTAAAAGTCTATTATGCAAAATCCATAACCCCTGGTTGTAAACGAGTCTTTAAAAGTCTAAAAAAAAATGCTTCATCATTAATCTATTCATCTTTGGGATTACTGCCGGGGCCAGTTTTTCAGTAAAGACCGACTAAAGATAGGAACGCCTTATGGTGTAGATTGCTGTACTAGACTTTTCAAGACTTTCGCCCTACTTTCAAAGACGGGGGGTATCTTTGAAGTGTTAGTAGCGTGGAATAGGCCTAAGTACTACATGACATAAACATCGTTTTTTAGCAAAGACCGAATGCACTATTGATACATGCACTGATGCATTAGGGACGCCTTATGGTGTAGATTGTTGTAATAGACTTTAAAGACTCGTTTACAACCATGAAAGACGGGGGGTAGCTTTGAAGTGTTAGTAGCGTGGAATAGGCCTAAGTACTACATGACATAAACATCGTTTTTAGCAAAGACCGAATGCACTATAGATACATGCACTGATGCATTAGGGACGCCTTATGGTGTAGATTGTTGTAATAGACTTTAAAGACTCGTTTACAACAATGAAAGACGGGGGTAGCTTTGAAGTGTTAGTAGCGTGGAATAGGCCTAAGTACTACATGACATAAACATCGTTTTTTAGCAAAGACCGAATGCACTATAGATACATGCACTGATGCATTAGGGACGCCTTATGGTGTAGATTGTTGTAATAGACTTTAAAGACTCGTTTACAACCATGAAAGACGGGGGTAGCTTTGAAGTGTTTGTTGCGTGGAATAGGCCTAAGTACTACATGACATAAACATCGTTTTTAGCAAAGACCGAATGCACTATAGATACATGCACTGATGCATTAGGGACGCCTTATGGTGTAGATTGTTGTAATAGACTTTAAAGACTCGTTTACAACCATGAAAGACGGGGGGTAGCTTTGAAGTGTTTGTTGCGTGGAATAGGCCTAAGTACTACATGACATAAACATCGTTTTTTAGCAAAGACCGAATGCACTATAGATACATGCACTGATGCATTAGGGACGCCTTATGGTGTAGATTGTTGTAATAGACTTTTAAAGACTCGTTTACAACCATGAAAGACGGGGGGTAGCTTTGAAGTGTTTGTTGCGTGGAATAGGCCTAAGTACTACATGACATAAACATCGTTTTTAGCAAAGACCGAATGCACTATAGATACATGCACTGATGCATTAGGGACGCCTTATGGTGTAGATTGTTGTAATAGACTTTAAAGACTCGTTTACAACCATGAAAGACGGGGGTAGCTTTGAAGTGTTTGTTGCGTGGAATAGGCCTAAGTACTACATGACATAAACATCGTTTTTAGCAAAGACCGAATGCACTATAGATACATGCACTGATGCATTAGGGACGCCTTATGGTGTAGATTGTTGTAATAGACTTTTAAAGACTCGTTTACAACCATGAAAGACGGGGGGTAGCTTTGAAGTGTTAGTAGCGTGGAGTAGGCCTAAGTACTACATGACATAAACATCGTTTTTTAGCAAAGACCGAATGCACTATAGATACATGCACTGATGCATTAGGGACGCCTTATGGTGTAGATTGTTGTAATAGACTTTAAAGACTCGTTTACAACCATGAAAGACGGGGGGTAGCTTTGAAGTGTTTGTTGCGTGGAATAGGCCTAAGTACTACATGACATAAACATCGTTTTTAGCAAAGACCGAATGCACTATAGATACATGCACTGATGCATTAGGGACGCCTTATGGTGTAGATTGTTGTAATAGACTTTAAAGACTCGTTTACAACCATGAAAGACGGGGGGTAGCTTTGAAGTGTTTGTTGCGTGGAATAGGCCTAAGTACTACATGACATAAACATCGTTTTTTAGCAAAGACCGAATGCACTATAGATACATGCACTGATGCATTAGGGACGCCTTATGGTGTAGATTGTTGTAATAGACTTTTAAAGACTCGTTTACAACCATGAAAGACGGGGGGTAGCTTTGAAGTGTTTGTTGCGTGGAATAGGCCTAAGTACTACATGACATAAACATCGTTTTTTAGCAAAGACCGAATGCACTATAGATACATGCACTGATGCTTTAGGGACGCCTTATGGTGTAGATTGTTGTAATAGACTTTTAAAGACTCGTTTACAACCATGAAAGACGGGGGGTAGCTTTGAAGTGTTTGTTGCGTGGAATAGGCCTAAGTACTACATGACATAAACATCGTTTTTTAGCAAAGACCGAATGCACTATAGATACATGCACTGATGCATTAGGGACGCCTTATGGTGTAGATTGTTGTAATAGACTTTTAAAGACTCGTTTACAACCATGAAAGACGGGGGGTAGCTTTGAAGTGTTAGTAGCGTGGAGTAGGCCTAAGTACTACATGACATAAACATCGTTTTTTAGCAAAGACCGAATGCACTATAGATACATGCACTGATGCATTAGGGACGCCTTATGGTGTAGATTGTTGTAATAGACTTTTAAAGACTAGTTTACAACCATGAAAGATGGGGGGTAGCTTTGAAGTGTTAGTAGCGTTAGTAGTTTTAGGAGCGTGGAAAAGGCGAAATTTCAGAATTAAAAACAGAAAGAAAATAAATGATGTCAAAAACTGGTAGATATATTGTCAACAACAGTTGTAATAGAGCTTTCCAAGTTTTTTCTGTTAATTGTATCAGCAGAGAGTCATAAAGCTAAGTATTGCGCAATAATATTTTGAATGTGAATCTGATTGCGAAAGTGAATCTGAATCTGATTCTCTGGACATGGAAGTTGCGTAATGCTCGCTCATTCGTACCGTACGCACAATACGTTTTTCGTGCTTGTCATATATTAACAAACAACAAACTCTCCTATTATAGCTCTTGCTTGTTCTCTTATTCCTGTTAAACATATTTGTTGATGTTCTTTTTGCTCAAATGTAGATAATTAGATCTGCCGACAGTGAAAATGCCGTGCAAGTTGTTGCAAGATGTCTACCAAATGTCATTCCTAATGTTTTGCTCAACAAACGAGAGGTACAGAAACTTGAAGTATTTCTTTTTTTACCAAAATACTTACGTACAAATGCCTACTGTATACCAAATGCTTACCAAAATGCCTAGCAGTTTAGCGTTCTCGCATCAATAATATCAAATCTAGCATACGTCTGTGCAAAGCAATGTCCATTTTATTCGTGTAAGAAGCGTAGCTACATAAAAGTCAGGGCCATAACATGCTCATTCCTAATGTTATGCATTAGCTATAACAAGTCCGAATGAGTCATTACCTTTCGTTGCTTTTCGATTGCACTCTTTTTTTTTATAAGAAACCTGTTTATAAGCAACTCAGTACTGAGATCAATATTGGTTAAGAAACTTTCAGTACTCGACCAAAAATGGTAAGAAATTTGCAGGTCTCAAGATTCTTTAGAATTAGAAATAAAGCATCGAAAAACAAACTTCTGTTGCGCCATAAGTGTCTATTTTTACAGAAAAAACAGCTGATGTAAACGTGAATTGTATTGCTTCTTCTATTTGTAGAATTTAAGTGTCAATTACCTGTTTTGGAACTTAAAAATTTTGATTCTAAGAAACTGCTAAGAAACTTTCAGTACCAAATTTGTCCCAAAACTAAGAAACTTTGAGTACTGACCAAAAATCTTAGTTTTTAAAAAAAAAAAAGAGTGTAGGGAGACATTCATTTGTTACCGAGTAAGGTAATATAATATGGAATGTCGTGAAATAGGAACCATTTAAGCATAGCTATGTTTAATCCAATCATTTACGAAGCGTTTGTAAAAACAAAAAGCGCGCCCAGTTTTTCGTCGACTCTTCGCATATGGTTCTTTCCTACTTGGCAGCTACAATCCTTGCCAAAATAGTTGGAACGCTACCTTAATTTTCCATACTTTCTCCGCTCCAACTACCCCTCCCCCTGATACAATGTGGATTTACTCTAAAACTCTGTTGCTGCTGGCAAAAACGTGGCTGCAATATCATAGCTCACTGTCTTGTCTACAAAAATCAACATTATACAGGGGGAAGGGGGGAAGAGGGGAGACACAGGACCGTGAAATTGAGATAGCATTTATAGCTCAGTTTCTTATGATGTAATTATGAAATTTTGTCCCGTTCCAACTATTTTTGGCAGGGATTGTAGTTATCGTCCACCGATCTTGGTTTTATCTTCAATATGCCAAGCCAGTCTATACCGATAGTAACGATACCTATGAATGGCCTATAAAACCTTGTTCTAATCACCAAAATTAGAACCTATTTCTAACTAGCAAAATTAAAGCAAGAACTACCTCAGAGTAATTCATTAACCTTAAATTTGTAACTAAAATTCTAAGCAAGGAAAAACTGCGTCAACTTATTTCCAACTTATTCAAATACACTTACATTCCGACTCTTTTTTAAGTTTGTTTACCTATTTGCTGTTTTAATTTATTTAAGAAATGACATGTGTTGTATACGTGAAATTTTTTGTTACACGCTTTTTTTAATAAGGAACCTACCTCAAGGCCTAGTTCTTAAAGTTCCTTATTTTGGACCTCTTTTGAGGCAATTGTAGTTAAAAAAGTTCCTTAATAGTTCCTTAATTTTAACTGCGCATACATTGATTTTAACAATAAAAGAGAGATACTTGCATGTGAGCAAAGCTCGAGACTACTCAAGGAAACATTGGATACATGCTTAACAACAATTTATGTGATTTTCGACTGCAAATGAATGGAACCGGCTTTTTAATTCTTGATTATTTGCAGCGATAAAAGCATTCAACATTGAAGTTCCTTAATGATTTCCTCTTTAGTAGTATAAGTTCTTTAAATTTTCGGGCCCTCTACATGCAGGTTCCTTATAAAGTGGTTCTTTATAAAAAAAATCGTGTATTGCAAAAATAGCTGGGCGATGTGAAACAACTTGTGTCGTCCTGCTGTCAAGGTGAAGGTGAAAGTGAAATTGAAATGGTTTTTTCGCGCCAATCGCTAGGATCTCAGTAGTAGGTTAACTAATCGAGACCTCGACCCTGGCTGTGACGCTACCGTGGCTGGGCTCGAACCCTGACCACACTGAGCTCTTGACACTACGCGTCAGCTGGATTACACTATGACGCCACAGCACCTTTAAGGACTTTATGAAACCTTTGCTTTGGCATGGTCAGAACTTCTACTGCTAACTCCCGGGCAACGTCTACAAACAACAGAACCATACAGATAGCGCTACTAACAAATTCCGTGTGAATTTTCAGTTGACAAGCGTTTTTTCCTTTCTTGTAGGAGCTAATCCCAATTATTCTATGTGTCGTTCGACTTCACCCGGATGTTAAAGTCAGGGATGGCCTGCTGCATATGCTCTTCAACTTGATCAAACGACCTGACGATGAACAGAGGTAAGACTATATGCTACACGATTTATTCAACAGTCTTATGAGATCACCTCGTATAGTCCCCGGGGGACTTAATCAAATTTTGTAAGGGACAGACCGCCCAACCATCAAAAACATACCCGACCTTATACCAATTTTTCCAAAATGTATACCCGACCTTGTACCTATTTTCCATTCTTCAAACATGAAAATCGTGAAAGTGAAGGTGGAATGTTGTTTTAGCAGCAGTCGCTAGGATCCCAGTAGTAGTTTAACTAATGGAGACCTCGACCCTGGCTGTGACGCTACCGCACCTTCAAGCTTCACTGGGGGTCTAATCTTCAACGTTGAAACTTCTGTTTATTATTGCAATGCGCTTCTCTTTAAGAGCTAGGGTGAGCTAGGGCTAAAGAATAGCTACCTCTCCAGAAAGGGCCACAGAGCATACCTACCAAGTCTGGAAGTATTGTTACGTGGTCTGAGGATACCTCATATCCTGGCCTTATGCACTTATGAAAGCATAGCCGTTCATTTGGAATAGCTTTAACCGTATAGTTAAAATGTGTGTGCGGTCCTGTCATTATGCTTCTGAATTTTATCCAGAAGCATTTTATTATTTGGCAAGCCTTTAACAGTTGGATTTGTACTACAGTTGGATTTGTACTACATTGATGAATATCTTTATTTTGAAAAGGAGGATGATTATCGATGGCTTCGTCGCCTTTGCCAAAAAAGTTGGGCCAACCAGAATTGAAGCTGAATTGCTTCCTCAGTGTTGGGAACAGGTATCGAGTCTAATAGTTTATGCAGTCATATCTTAATTCATAGTGGAGGATTTGCAAATTTTTAGTATACTTTATGTAATCCGGGTGGTGCTTCACGGAAAGTTAATTTAGAGCTCTGTGCCAGAAGGATTTGTGACGTGAGGCGACCCGATTTCGGAATACGTGGGTCCAAAAAAATTTTCAAAAACTGGCGCGAATACTCTTCTGACTCGATGGTGAAATAACTGACGGGAGATCCACGTATTGGTCATGAGCATTGGTGAGCTGTGTCGTTAAACCCATGTCAAAAAGCACGATTTTTTCAAAATAGAAAAAAGTCATCACCTATAAGACTTTTGGGTCCAGATTTCTCAACTAAATTATGTCCCTGATAGAAAATGCATTTAAGTATCACATGGGTATTTTTTACCCCTGGTACCTTGCTATTATGATAATCTGGTAATGAAAACGTACGCTTTCTAACATCAGACAACCTTAGAATTTTGGTATTGCAGAGTTTGCGACCGTCGCTACAGTGTTTTCTAGAAAATTTGGGTTAAATCTATCCTATTTGCCTAGTTGTACAATATTATACTACACCAAAATTTGTGACTTTGGTAGGAAAGTTTTCCTCTATTTTGTGAGAATAATTGACAGCTCTTTTGGCTCTTTCAAAGATACAGTAATGGTAACCATATATCATTTCCTTTTTAGATCGCACACAAATACCCCGAACGAAGATTACTCGTTGCAGAAACATGTGGGTGTTTGGCACCTTATATACCTGTACGTATTCGTTTTCACCTTTATTCTTTTTATATTTTTACAAAAAAATGGGGATGAAATATTTAATATACTGTAGTAATAGATGTTAGGGATTACACTTTTTTTAATAAGCAACTTGACTTTCGTCCAGCCCTCAAAATTGCTTAAAATTTTAGACATTTCAGCCCTCAAAGTTGCTTAAGCGTTGCTTAACATTTTTTATACCTACTCACCACCCCTGACTTTGCGGGTCAAAATCGTCATTTGTTAGGCCTACAACATGACTTTTGGGAGACAGTAAGTGGAAAAACGTTAGCTAACGAACTTCAACATGCAAAAAGTCAGAACGGAGAACAATTTCCTAACAAAAGAAAGAGAATAAGCTTGGTTGTTTGACTTCTTAGTTGCTTACAGTAATTCAATTGACCCCTCAAGTTGCTTAATGTTAAGGTCAGTTCAGCCCTAGTTGCTTATTGAGCGGTTGCTTATTAAAAAAAAAGTGTGCATGGAGAACACGGAAGTAGGATGCAAATATTAGATTATTAAAAAAGGGAACCATGCAAAGTGTATAAAATAAACTTACGACTGAAATTCCGCTTTTATTTTGAAATATTTTCTATGAAGGAAAAAAAACATTTTATATTTAATATCTTCTTGACTAAGGATTATGATTGCTGTATCCTAATCATCAGGTAGAATGGGGTATAAGCAACTATTTGTACAGTTAAAATTCTTGACTTTTTTATTCACAGTTCAATTATTGGCTTTATTAACCTACGCTAAGATAAAATATATTCCCTTCAATTAGGCTGAACTTCTGAGTTCTTTAATGCTCTCCATGCTGAAGCAGATGATTCAAGATGATCGCAGTGAAAAAGTCAGAGAAGCTGCAACAAAAAGTTTAGCCTTGACGTTGGCTTTTGTTGATGATGAAGACAAGTACTCACAGGTGAATTATTCTGTAGTTAGTCTATGGCATATTCAAAATTTTAATTGCTGAATTCCTAATGTTTCATGTTAGGCATGCTTATTTGCATGCATGCTTTTTTGTCGAAAAAATTGAAAGAACTCTACCTACTAAAGACATAATCGCTTAGGAACTTTTCAATTTTGAATATTTCTATGACTGCGATAATCAAGAATTAGGAAGCTGATTCAATTTATTTATAGTCAAAGCTCACATAAATGCTTATTGCATTGCACATGTATCAAATGTTTCCTTGCATAGTTTCGAGCTTTGCTGAACGGAAAAACTTTGCGTATAAACCCGAATGCCCTAGAACCCGAGGGCCAAACAGTATATCTTATGTAACGTTAAAAACCCGAAAACCTGCACATTTTTCCAACAGTAACCGAAACGCGAGCTAGAGTAATGGAAAAATTCGTTTCCTGTCGAGTATAGTTAGCCCGAAACCCCGCACGTTTTTTTTTAAACCGAGAACCCGAGGGCCAAGTCGGCCAAACCCGTTACCTTAACCCGTGAAATCCCATAAGTTGGCATAAGTTGGCACCATTGCCCTCTTCTGCGGTGGCAACTTTGAGAATGATACAATTTACCTAAAATTTTCTATGTGGTCTTTGGAGATTGACAGAAGGGAGGACACAGCCATGTACTAATTTCATTGTAATCCAAAGTGGGTAACTATGTTTATTAGGGGGTTTAACAAAATGGGACAAAAGCTGAAGCGTTCGACAGTTTGATTATCAGTCCCACTCTGAAGTAGTCTGCGATTAAATTGAAAAAAATTTCTGTTGTTGAAAATCTTGCTGCTATAATTTGTGAAAAGTGAGATGAAAATGGACAAGTGTATTGGTTACTTTTTGTGAAGCAATGACACATTGCCTGGAGGGCTTATTCCTTCGAATATAACCAGTCGTGGTTTATTCTCATAACAATATTGCTTTTATTTTCTTCAAGGCAATCAGCCTTCTTATGAAAACATTACTGGACAACTGTGAGCCAGTCTCAGAAGCATCAAGAAAATTGCTTTTGCCAGTCATTGCTGTTTGGACCATAGAGCTTGGAAATCTACATTCACATATGCTGAGCCCTCTTTTAGATACTGCAAAGTCGTTATTAGAGGTAAGCTTAAAGGACCGAGTGTCAACCAATAGTCAAGCAGTGTTTACAAACTTTGCTCCTTCGCAGTTCTAGCAAGACTCAAGCAAGAACCTCACCGCGCCATTCTATATTGCAACAAATGTGCAGCCAAAGAGTGCAGCTTCTGAGACATGAGCTTTTTAAAAGTGTCGAAAAATTTTCTCTTTTCTTAAATTATAAGCCCAGATCCAATTTTTAGCCAATTTCAAAATATGATGATTTTTGATAACTTCTTATTTGTTTTGCTAGGATGCTTCCAGAGAAACTCCTAAACTTGATGATGAAAATTACAGCCATTCATCACAATCTCTGGATTTACATTTTAAAATTATCTTTGGGTGTTTCACAGATTTGGTTCCATTGCTGTTTGCGTTTGTGTTATTGACAGGTAATCACAAACCATGCTTTTATATTCTTAGTATACCCTAGGGTCCCAAATAGCAGTGTCCCTTCCACTGTTGATTTTCTGAATTTTTCCGACCCACCCTTTTTCTTATTAGTACCCCCTACATTAAATTTAAGGATCTTGGAACTTGTGCACATATAAAACAGTTGTCTAACACAAGCCTCATTCCCTCCTCTATGAACACAGACTTCAGGCTTCTCCCCCCTTCTATTCCACCCTCCCCCTTATCATTATTTTTCTTGTTTTATTCCAACCCTCCACAATTCCTACCCCTTTTACTATTCGAGATCCTAGAGTATGTCCAAGATGGTCTTGATACTGAGAAAATAATTGCGTTAAAAAGGAACAGAATTCTACCGTTTTCGTTTCGGTTTATTATTCATATTGTAATTACGTTATTTAATATTCTGTCTTCAACAATTGACCCCCTGTGTCGAGGGGCAACCCTGGGGATCTCGTACACCTTTTCCCGAAATTTTATGGATTTCACAGAAATTATTTTTAGAGAGTGCAATACCTCTCGGCCTGTATAAGCCTGAAAAAAAAAACAGAGTAAGCCTAAAGGCCAGAAAAATTGTGGACATTTTTTTGGTTTTCCCTGCATTTGATGGAATTATATTGATTTAAGTTTTAGGTATGTATGCCTTGATATAGACCTATAAAACAGTCCTCCTTTTAATTTTAATGTCTGTGTCTTTCCTTTGTGCAGCTCCATTTCACGTAGACGAAACTGAAAGTGAAATAAATATAAAAGGTAATTAGTTGAGCTTTTTCTTTGTTATTTTGTTACATCCAATACTAGAAATGTTAGTGCTGGCAATATTTCCTAACTTAATATGAAATTTCTATTTGTACTAGGTTAAAACACCTTTTTTGCTTTTATACTATATTCAAATGCAAGTTAAAGTAGTTTAAACTAAACTTGTTGAACAAGCATTCTGATTGGTTAATCTGAAAAATCAACGGATTTGATTGGTGGAAATTTAACGTGGTTTAATATCAAGCTAGTTTGATCTGTTTGCGAGGGGTGTATCATTTCTAAGAAAGGCGCACGAGAAAAGTGTACGAGATTTATGAAGTGATACACCCCTCGTCTGTTTGGGTGAAAGCAAAAGCAGTGCAAAGGCTATGCAAAGAGGTTCTGTTACGTTTAAAACTCGCTGTTGTTTATCGAGGACGTTGTTGTTTTCGATTTGGTCACTTTATGAGCGAATATCAAGGAGTGATTAAACTCTGGTTAAAAATCGTGCAAGGCCCCATGAATTTTGCTTAATTAATTATAATTAGAATCCTTATCTTTTTATTTGATTTCATAACTGCTGCCAGTTAATCTGGTTATCTGTCTACTTTATTTTTCTCCTTGAGGCTTGTTTATCTACTTGCTTTGCAAGGACCAGGGAAGATATTCTTGACATTCATAAGTGCGTCATTGACTGAACGCAGCACTGAGTTACCAGATTTAGTTTCATGGTCCACCGAGCCGAATCGCCTGAGACCATATATGTTAAGTCAACTGGCCAGTAAGGGTGAATGATGTTTCAAACAATAAGGTCTTGAATTGCATGTTCTGTCAGACCTTTGCATGGCTTTTGTACTAAATTAGCCACAAGGCCTAGCCTGCGTGGTTCACCATTCGTACAATATTGTACAGAACTACACTCTTTTTGTAATAAGCAACCGGTCAATAAGCAACTAAGGGCTGAGATTGGGTTCAAATTTTTGGCTGAGATAGCTTTCTTTATGCAGTACATCATTGCAAACTTGTCAATTACATTCAACAGCAAGAAAAGAGCCAAAGCATAGAGTTTTTAGGGGTTACGAGTCCTTCTGTGAGGACTGAAAGACCAGGTACGTTAAGCAATTTTGAGGGCTAGACCAGAAGTCCAGTTGCTTATTAAAAAAAGTGTGTAGAATAAAAGTCCACTTTAAGTGACTGCTTGTGTGAAGAACACTTTCTTCTGACAAAGAGGAAATAGGAAAGCTTGAGGCAGAAATTAGCTATCAAACATTGTTTTTTGCTTCCCGGTGTTTCGGCTTCAAGCCTCCGTTGCTAGCTAAACAGCCTTTTACAACATGGCTTATCAGGGTATCGAGAGGGTATGCCAATAACATCCAAATTCTTTCTTTTTGTTTGCAGAATTCCGTCTTCCATCTGCACAGAATATTCTAGAAAGAACTGAAATCATATTTGGTGATGATCACAAATTAGGAATTTTTGTAGATAAATTTGATAGACATTTTGAAAATAATAGTGCTGAATCGTGGACTGCCATTGATTGGGTTTGTGAAAATGGTGAGTTCTTTAAAACTTTCAAATTCACTAGAAGATTGTTTTCTGTCACTGGGCTCGTTTATTTAATATTTCTTCCTATTAGGTTAGGCAAGGATGCATAGTTGGTACATATTTCTTAATTATTAAGGAACCTTAGATCTCCAATGGCTGCCGAAAGTGTTGGAACGCCTGTCCTAAAATTCTCTTTCACTGCCTACTATTGCTTCACCCTCCCCCTCCTCCCCCTTAAACAATGTTGTTAAACACTAAGATTTCCAGCTAATTCTGGCCTCGCGCGATGGCTAAGAGAATCATCCATAGTCTCAACATTGTTTGGGGGGGAGGGGAGGGCTTAAGCTCGTAAATATGCTAGATTTACCGAAGATGTCAGTGATTCACCCGAAAATCTTGGGCGTTCCAACTACATTTGGCAGCCATTGTCGTTTCAGGCTGGAGTTTCTTAATTTTTCATCAAAACGAGGCTAAATTTTAATATAAATGGAGTCTTAGAGTTTATCCGAGACTCAAATTTCCATCTTGGGGAATTTCCAGCCTCCTGTTCCTTACAAAAGTGTTTCCTTGTAAAAAATTTTGTTTGCTCTTGCAACTTTCGCCAACATTTTGCAAGCCTATAGTATTCGATTATTGATAAATGCCTAATGATTGAAAGATGATATTTTCAATTTCGGTGATTTTTTGTATTTTAAATTTCATTTTAGCCTGGTGCAGACTTGTGAGCTCACAGGTAATTCAGTAATATTAATAGTAATGCTATATTGATGTAAGAGGTTGTCTTGCCATTTTGAAGAGCTTTAAGAGCTTTGGGTAAACTTGTAGCACTTATACAACAATCAAGACCCCGAGCGGATCCGTTCCCAAAAAAGTCATGCCAGGCTTTTCGTTTACCCGGGTACGCATAGATCCGTTCCACTGTGAAAACGGGATCGTACTCAGAGTCCAGAAAAATGTTTAACCTTCCTCCAGATAAAATTACCCGTAGCTGGAAACCTTCCTCACTTAACAATTAAAAATAGGCGTGTTTTGAGTGTTGCAAAATATTTTCTATTGTTCTACTGGACCTTCCTTCGGTCAATGACCGGTCAACGACCGTGTGACCGTAACTTTTTCCTGACTGATCGTACTAGAATTACTAATCTACACGGTCTCAGTCACGCTCATAAAATCTGGACCAACAACGACAGCAGCTTTCAACAACAACCAGTTTGTGCAGCTTTCCAGCAACAACAGCAACTAAAGATGGTAGCTGCGATAACTGGGACTCGTGTAATAAGTCTAGGATCGTACCTTTTTGGATACGCTACTGAAGTGGATCCATTTGGATCCGTTCCCGATCCGTCCCCGTGTAAATCCGATGAAACTGTACGATAGCGTCCCCGAAAGGGAAGGATCTTTTCGATTCTTATCTTAATCCCGTGTAAACGGGGTCTAAGTGATCTTTTTTGAATATTTATCATGAAAGCAATATTCATCATATTTCATGTGAAATTTCCGAATATCCGTTAGTTCATGTTTCTTATAAGAAATCG
The DNA here is from genome assembly GCA_014526335.1 of Chrysaora quinquecirrha. Lineage (NCBI taxonomy): Eukaryota > Metazoa > Cnidaria > Scyphozoa > Semaeostomeae > Pelagiidae > Chrysaora > Chrysaora quinquecirrha. Next base: position 92,349 of record JACTAT010000141.1, read on the forward strand.
TATAAGAAACCTGGTACTAGAAAGCTCAAAGAAACTTAGGAACAAAGTGAACTATAATCATATCCGGGCTGAACTGTACAAGTTATCTTTGTGCATATGAATAAGAGCAATTTTTATCCAAACAGGTTTGAGCAGATGTTGTCAGCTCGAGGTGATGGAGCAGCTGGTCTGTTTCATGTGCAACTTATGCAGAACTTTTGGACGAGAATTTACATATAGAAAGGTACATACAGCAGCTGTTAAATTTCAACTAAAATCTTAATAAATTAAGAATGCTTTATGGAATCCCTTTCATTCCTGTTGTTTATGAAAATCTCTTTCAATCATATTGTTTTTTATGGAAATCCCTTTTATTCCTATTGTTTTATTGAAATCCCTTTAAACATGATAAATTATTGACTGAAAATACCCGATATCATGTCTTTCCTTCTGTTTATTAGTAACAGTATTTATTTATTTCGTATTTGTTCTTTCAGATTATACCTCATTTCGAGAAATTAATGAGAGCAACAGGTCAGAAAGTCTCTGTTTTTCGAATCATTTCTGATAATCTGATCCAGTTATAGCGTCTTTATCGCACCAAATATTGCTTCGAAAATGTGGCTGTTTGCATGGCTTCGGCAAATTGCAAAGCAAACAACGTAAACATTGATAATTTTTAGTTAATGGATATTTTCTTGGAGTATTCTTCCCTATTAATCGAATATAAGTGGATCTTAATAAAGTTAGGACCTCCCGTTTCCGTTTAAGATTCCGCTGATATTATCTGGTGACTATGTCTAGTAACCGGTGCCAGGCAATTGTCTGTCCCACAAAGATAATATGTTTATATATATCTTAATATATTTAGGACCTCCATTTTCCCTAGTTACAGTACTGCTATCGAGTGGTCTAACATCGCGATGTCAGATTTTGCGCGACGCGCACGATCCGCGATGCTATCGCGGACCCCTCGATAGAGCTTTCGGATCGCGAGGTCCGCGATAGACCCCTCGATCCACGCGATCCTCTTGCTCTATCGAGGGGTCCACAATGTCGATCGAGAGGCCCGCGATCTCGATCGAGGATACGCGATCTCAATCGAGGAGTCCGCGATTGCTCTATTGTTATATACCGGCGGATGAGAAAGTTAGGGTAAGCACTAATCTTTCTCTAATAGGATAACACAATAACACAACAATGAAAATTTCTTGAAAGTTACTTGTGTGTAAAGTTAAGCAGTCATTATGAACAGAGAATCTGTTGATAAACTTCAGACTCGTCATATGATTTTCTCATATATTTTCAGCCTAAACTCGACAGCACTTTCAAATTTTGTAATCATCTGTAAGGGTCCCAGGGCAATAGAATACATTACAAAACATTGTTTGCTAAGTTTTCCTTTGTTGCCGACACATGTTCTTCGCACCTGCTGGAAAACTTTCGTTGTTCGAGTACAGTTTTTCTAAATTTTCGGGATTTTCTTCTTATCAAAGAATTTTTTTTAACATGAACGAGATTTTCAGATATGCTCCTGGATATCAAGGATGGTTAACAAAACTAAAACGCTTTTTAAGTGCACACAAAATTGTTTCCGGAAAGATTTCAAAATACTCCAAACAAATTATCTGACAAATTGGAATTAATTCCTTTGAAATTTCGTAACAAAAACAGGAATATGAAAACCGATCAAAATAGAAGTACTAATAACTTTATACAATGAATAAAGTCCGAAGGGAGTACTGAGCAAATAAAAACCACAACACATGTGCACACAAGTCCTATGGGATACATAAACAATAAACAACTCAGATAAGAAAAGTGAAAAGACTTAGCTGGAAATCCCTGCTTTTAGACTTATTTTAGTTTCTTTAAGATACGAACTCGCATTTGCTTTTTATCAAACATTTGTGATATATACCCTGATGATAAGCATGTTGCACTGAAAAAAGGTTAATTTTTTTTCACATCGAACTAAAGACCAGGGTACAAATCTGTTGCTTCTATAGGTACGGCATAGAAGCAACAGATTTCTGAAATAAAGCATGCCGGTGCATGTTATCGCTTTCTAAACAAATCCATCTGGTTTTAGATCTTTTGCAAATGCTGTCAGCGTTTACTAGAGTTTCATAGAGAGATCGCGATTGGATCGCTAAGGTCTCGATAGGATCGCGGAGCTCACGATTGGATCGAGGGATCCGCGATTGGATCGCGGAGGTCTCGATAGGAAGCCCGCGATAGACAATCGAGGGTTCCGCGATACTCCGCGATAGCAAGCATCGCGAGGCATCGCGGATCGTGCGCGACGCGCACGATACGCGATCCGCGATGTTAGACCACTCGATAGCAGTACTGTAATAGGTGGTGTGGCCGAGTGGTCAAGGCGTTCGGCTCACGATCGCAAGGTCGTGGGTTCGAATCTCGTCAGGACCACTTTCCACAAGCCTACAGTCAACTCAGCTGTCCATCCTTCCGAGGTCGGTAAATGAGTACCCAGGGTATTCGTTCTAGAATATCAGTCTGGGGGCACAAGCTGCAGGTCCACATCAGCTGTATAGCTGCCAGAACCCCTGACCTGCATTAACAAATAAAGATTGCTTGCTTGCTTGCTTGCTAGTAAAAAGTCCACAGACTTGACTGTGATTCCTGTTTCCAATACTATTTCACTTTGGTATATGATAAGGCATGGGCCTTGTCTTTTTGACGTCCATTCTCAGGACTGTTCCCAGCCTCTTTCAATGCAGAAACTCCCATTTCATTTAGGCCCATTTAACACCTTAGCGTGTGTTTAGGCTGATATCTGATCTAATTAATGTCATTTGGTTGCATTGGCTTTATATGTATCAGTTAGTTGATTTTATTTCCTCTGATGGTTACATTGCTTCTTTGAAGTAACGAAATATCATCTTTACCTTCTAGTACAAACTCAGAACTCCAAAAAGACCTTGTTCAAGTATTACGAGAAGCTCTTGTGCACCCTTCGACTGTGGTCAGGATAGCAACAGCTCCTCTACTAGAGGTGAGTTTTTTCTCGTAGACTTATTACCTGAGTTTTTTCTCGTAGACTTATAGACCCAGTTGTCGATCATCAAATCGAGACTAACACCAAACCGAGATCGCTAAAGCTGGCCTAATTTGAGCGCTGTGGTTTGAGCGTAGACTTGCTACATGAGTCGAAGTCATCGCTATTGAATTGAATTGCTGGACGCTTGAACTAACTGACTGAAGCGAACAACAACAACATCAATTCGATTCAATGTGAGCGAAAGTTAGGGACTTGGGAAGCAAGTCTAGTTTAAGCGTCCAGCAATTGAATTTAATTGTGATAACTATGTCTCAGGTAATAGCTTAAAGATATTTATTATAGTCGACTTTTATGTGGATGATCGGAGTGTTGAATGAAGCGAGATTTTTTGATAATTTGCACAATAAAGCCTAGTTTACATATCATCCAGGATGCGTCACCGTCATTTCTAGGGGGACGCTTGCTATGATATGGTAATGTTTTCTGAAGTCTTGGCAAAACGATTCGCTTTTTCACTCGATCTTTCCCTTGACATTTGATTTCAAATGGACATTTGATTTGGATTTCAAAATCGATTCGATTTTTCGCTTGATTTTTCACTCTATCTTTTCACTCCACGTTGTCTTTTCTCTGCAACTTCCCGCGGAAAGACATCCGACTCACTCGACAAGGTGGCCAAACGATTCGAATTTCAATCGACAACACCTTTTTCACTCGACCCCGCACTCGACTCGCTCGACAAAGGTGGCCAAACGATTCGACTTTCAATCGAAAACACCTTTTTCACTCGACCCCACTCGACTCGCTCGACAAAGGTGACCAAACGAGTCGTTCTTTTTTATACTCGATTTCTTGTCGAGTGAAAAATCGAGTCGTTTGGCCAGGGCTTAAGCATTCGTAAACGGGGTTGACAGGGACGGGTCAGACAAAAATTGAAATTGCCTCAACATTTATGAACAATGCCCTCGCTTTTCCGTCTCTTACGATATAATGGGAACATGAATTTTGATATGGGAACATGTTTTTGATCGTCGCCGTCTACGGCTTCGGCAGGGACATACTTGAAAATCATCGCTGCCCCCTGACAACAACAACTACTTGAAGAATTTCTTCTGTATCTCCGTCGTTTATTATTAAATAACTTTGCCGTTACGATGCGGACACGACGGGGAAGTAAAAATGTATGCCACTCATGGAAGCATTTGGAATTCATGAAAAGTACTAAATTTCTTAAATGTTTTGCTTGTCTCTTGTGCTCTCCTTGTGCTTCATTATTACTAAAGATAATGGATGAAGCGGAGACGAAGCGGATGTCAAACTCTTTTAAGCAAGTGGTAGTATATTTTTATCGCCTTGTCTTATCATTATTGGCCAAATTTTTGACTAACTAGTTTCGGCCTACCCGCCTTTCCCAGAGCCTTTTTATGTATTTATTCATTTATTTATTCATTTATTTATTTATTTATTTATTTATTTATTTATTCATTTATTTATTTATTTATTTATCTAAATTCAAGTTTATTTGCGTATTTTTTTCTGAATTTTATTTTAAATTTCTGTCTTAGATTCTTGTTCCACTCGTTGGTAATGATTCGCTTTTTTCTCAAGTTGCATCCGCTCTAATAACACTTTCCAATGATCGAGAATTGTAAGTTTTGTTACAAATGATTTGATTTTTGGTTTGCTCAAACTTGTCTACCGAAATCCTAATTTTTCTAGTACAACGGACAAATCGCTAAGAATCTACGGTTTCTTGCAGTTATAAGTTGTAGTTCTTAAATAAGAATTGCACTTATTCGTTCTGCAATAAATGATTCTTTGATGCAGTCTGTGGAGTTGCTTCATGTTAGTGTGAATTAGTGTTAATAACTATTGTATTATACAAAGTTAAAAATGTACAATTACAATAACTATAATACCCAATGAGAAACTTATACCTGACGTCTTACGTTAGGCTAATGCCCTAGCTTAGTCAGGTTGCACTGGTGAGTCTCACTCGGTTTAGCTTTAACTTTAATTTCAACTTTAACTTGGCTTGCCAGAATTTGTTTCGCTGATTTCATTGCAATAACAGATGAAGTTTTCTTAACGTTTGCAATTAGCATAGTATTTGTGGAGACACGCGAGACTGTTTATGAGATACCTACTGTATTTTGCTGATGTGGCCCTACAGCAAGCCATCTGTCTGCTTCTCTAGAATGAGTAGTGTAGCGTAAGAACTTAGTTCGACAGACAGTTAAGTTGACCATACGCTTTTGGAAGTGTCTCGGCGAAATCTCAACTCACTTCTTGTACGTAGTGATTTGGTAAATACACAAAGCTACATGGGCATTGAAATGTTTTCCTTGTTTGTACAAGTTTATTTTTTTTAAATTCACATTTTTTCAGCGCTGTCAAAGTTGCTACTGTATCAGCCCTTGGAACTGTAGTCGAAACAAGAACGGATAAAAGTGTAAGTTAAGAATAACATGCATCATTTTAACAATTTGGGGATAAATAATTTTAGCAATTTTGGGATAGAAAGATATCACCTTTCTCGATTTGGCTTCACTATTTTATTCAAAAGTCAGAATTTGTGTCATATTATCCGTTCTTTCCTTAGCTTTTAGAGAAGATTTGTCTTCAACTTCAGTCTCTGATGGACGATCCTGGCTTGAAGGATAATATAGAACTGCAGAAAACTTTGCTGCGAACATTTTCACGGATCATTCCGAATTCAGAACCCAAATTCAGAGAGGACTGTAAGCATTTTTTGTTGGTTTCCTTCTGTTTTTTCCCTTGTAAAACCTAGTGCACACGAGCGAATTTCTTCATCAGTGACTCCAGTTTATGTCGCTGGAGAGTTAATTGTATTTTTGCATTTCCCGAGGCATTTCCAGCATTTTTAGTCACACAAATTTTAAGTCACACAGATTTTTAGTCTCTGTTACAGGGACCCCTGTCCCCTGATAAGAAGGAATATTGCGGGGAATAAGGCACCTTTCCGCGACAAAAATCGCTAGTGTGTGCTAGTCTTAAAGCACTGATTGGCTTTTTCATAATCATTAATACTTCGTTTTTCAACATCTCCATGACCATTTTTTTATGGTCGTCATCATCATCATCATCATCATCATCCTCGATAATCTTCATCATCATAATCACCTATTATTGATCGTCATCAATCAGTTTTAAATCGTCATTTTTCATGACAATTATAGCGTTAACATTAACAACATCAAATTCAACATCAAAATCATGGTTATTTAGCATTAATATCAACTATCTCCAAAGCGAAACCTTCGGGTTTAACTTACTTTGTCTGCTTTTGCAAATTGTCCGTCTGACAGAAAGAATATCCATCTTAAAGGATTGTCCCTATTTGGGTAGGTGTTTGCTTAGAGAGAATTAAAACGTAATTCTTCTCTACCGCAAAATAAGCGTATTTGCTGTAAAAAGGGGTAATAGCATTCACTTCGTTTTAAACGGGACGCATATTTCTTTTATACTTTTCAAACTGCGTATACACTGCTTCATAATTCTTCTTCCTTTTAGTTCTAATACATAGACTACGTAAAATGGTTGAGCTGAATAGCTTCATTGAAGATTTGAAGATCCAGGTTGATATGGCACGTGAACTCACTCAGTCTTTAAGTGCACTGTTATGCTGCTGTATCCTTTTCTGCTTTGCCATGATTATTTTTCATGTTATTTTATTTTCAGAAATCAATTTATTTCAAATTTCAGAATAATTTTTTTAAACATCCAATCAGCTTTTTTTCTTAACTTGTTCTTTAGATATTCCTGTAGATTTAATTTCGTCACAAATCATTCCAACTCTTCGATATCTAGAACGTGACATGAGAGAGCTCGCGCCAGATGTTTTCGTGAGTATTCTTCGATTCTTATATTCAGTTGCCTTGATTAATTTTTCTTTGAATAGTCTAAATTTAGTTTTTCTGTTGCAGGACACAGTTTCAACACTTATACTTGACGCTGAACATAGAGTGAAAGCTGACAGTGATAGGTAAGATCTATATAGAGACTATATTAAAACCTCTTCTTTAGTGTCTTAAGCATCTTAGCATCTAAAGCCACTGCGTCTTTAGCATCTTTAGCTTCTGCTGCATCTTTAGCATATGGAGTCACTGCATCTTATGCATCTTAAGCCACTGCATCGTTAGCATCTTAAGCATCTAAGCATCTTAAGCAACTGCGTCTTTAGCATCTTAAGCCCCTGCATCTTAAGCATATTAAACAATAAATGGTCTTATTCAAACGTACATGCGACTTATGCAAACAATATATTCAAAACGTAGGTTATGTTTAACTATATTCAAAGTTTTTCTTCTTTTTGACAAATTTATGATGCTGTTACTTGTTAGTTTGGTTTTGCATTGTTAATTTAAAAGTTTCTTTTAGTTAGTTGGTTTGAATTAGCTAAAAGTTTGTTAAATTTAAGCTATAGTGCTACCAACTTTAAAGAAAGAAAGAAAAAAAAATCTTAAGCCTCTGCTGCATCTTATGGATTGTAAGCCAGTGCATCTTAAGAATCATAAGCATCTTTAGCCTCTGCTGCATCTTTAGCATATTAAGCATTTAAGCATCTTAAGCCACTGCATCTAAAGCATCTTAAGCCACTGCGTCTTAAGCATCTTAAGCCACTGCATCTCCGTCTCTTACCTTATCTTTTAAGCAATATGCTTTGAAGCATTTTGTTATATTAATTTGCATAAATTTTTTACATTACGCCCTAATGCTACTTTATTCTAACTTTTAATGGAAGATTGAAGATTAAATTTTTACAGTTCGAAACTATTCTTTTTTCCGATGGCTTTAAGCAGCTTAATGAACGTTGCCAACGTTAAAGAAATCGATGTTATTATTTTTGATACAATGAAACATTAACTGCGGTTGAGGAGTAATGAGAAGACATATTTGCTGCAGTGCAGATATTTTGCGACAAGGTATATGAAAAGAGGATGATACAGAAGCCTCCTATAGAAGAATACAGGCGCTGCAAAATAAATCTTAGGTATATCGATGCTGCCAATATATAAGGGTACTATCGCTAATACACTTCTTAGAATTAATTTACGCCTTTCTTTTTCCACAGCTCTGGCTCTTCTGCAAGTGCAAAGGATGAAATGAAGAACAAACTGCTTAGTGGATTTAATAGACTGAAAGATGTGTCACATAAAAAGCGAGACATTTTCAAGAAAAAAGATAGGTCAAGTACTTTGCATTAATTTCACTGATTTGATCTTTCTAAATTTTGTAACATACAATTGATTGAACCTTATTGACAATATATGGGAATTTTTTATAATGTTAATTTCAAATGAAGGTGCAGGATCAAAACTTTTCGAGTAAGGGATTAACTTTATTATCAATTGAAAACACGCTTTTTTATAAGGAACCTTTGGTCTGAGTTGAGGTTAGAGTTCCTTGATTTTTCAATAAAATTAGGCCGAAAGTTTCATATCGTTTCTTGTCTTGAAATATTTTTAAATAATAATTTTAACAACAAATTTTAACATCAACGTGCTTCGTTTACTTACATAAGATATATCATAAAAGTCTTGGAATTACTTTAGGGGTCGTTTTGGGAAGTAAAATGGAAAATATGTTGTTATTCGGTGATTTAGTCATCTGTATAAACCGTCTTGTTCTTGAAAAAGTTATTCTTGGTTTGTCATCTGAGCCTCAATAGTTCTTTAAAGTTCTTTTATTTGTGGGAATATTCAGCCTCGAGTTCCATATTAAGGTGTTCCTTATAAAGAAGCCGTGTAGATAATGTAATATTTCGTTGATTTTTGATGCAGATTGTGATTTTCTATGCTGACGTATGGTTGTAAATTTATTAACGCCTAGTATTAAACAACTTGCTTCTGCCAATCCTTTTAATGTGAAGCACATGTAGAGAGAACCGTGTATTTTATACCTAAATATATACAAAACAACCCTTAATACAATTACGAATTAAAACGAATAAGAACATATTCTGAACTGGAACGTGGCTAACTACAACTACTAGAAGTAAGAATAGGATCAACAGGATTAACAGGAAAAACGTCTTAAGAATCATGTCTATTCACGTGACTCGTTCCCAGTACTTGACACTTAATGACAAGTAACGTGAAGGGCCTTTGGTAGAGGACACTAGGAACCTTAATTTATTTTTTAGAATTTGATTTTCGCAATAAGTAGTGTAATTAATAATTTTGGGTCTTTGTCAGTGTGCTGTAAAAATTGATTTGTTATAAGATTTATGGGAATATGGATGATACAGTAATATTTTTTGTTATTAGTAATGCAATGGCAAAGCATTGTTTTCTGTTGAGAACAAACACCAACAGCTGAGGCTGGGTTGCTTATTTTGGTGTCAAAATTACAAAATTATAGCAATGAAACTTTCCCGGAAACTTGCCTTTGCGTAAGTTGAACACATTTAAGCCTCGGCGCCTCGGCCAATAGACGCAATGCAGCACTTGTTGCCGACCCGATGTTGCGTCATTTGTTCCTGTGTGCAACATTTGTTGCATGATGTTGCATGAAGTTAATAGAATAAGCACTTGTTTAAAAGCACGTGTTTAGTTAGTCTATTGACTATGCTTTGAGTTACTATACCATTTACAAGGGCGCCACACATAGTACAGTAATTTCGGAATCATTTTTATGTACCTAGATATTTCGAGAAAAAATCTTAAGTCGTGTTTGCGGTGCCTCCCAAACCTAGTAACGTTTCGTCAGGTTCACCTTAACTGTTTTAAACGTTGTTCGCAACTTTCATTGAGAGCTTTTAGTGTGGGATCAAAATCCAAAAATCTGCTCCAGGAGAGGCTCGAACTCTCGACCTTCGCATTTCTTCGTCAATACTGACTTATAAGTACGACGCGCTAACCGACTGTGCCACTGGAGCTGATTATGTAAAGTAGATCATTCGTCGTGATTCCTGCCTCATTCGTAATTTACCAAATTATAAAAGTGGAGGTGCGGGGTTTCGAACCCCGGGCCTCTCGCATGCAAAGCGAGCGCTCTACCACTGAGCTACACCCCTTCTGCTGTGATCTGTCCGCCAAGAAACAACATACGTGTACTGAACACATGAAGTATTAGAGACACTTCTTTTTTCTTGATATTTTCTTGAAGAAGTGCGAGAAATTCTGCAATGGACAAGTGCTTGCACTGCATCTTCTGACAGGATACAGAATTTAGTTTTGATATAATTTGTGCAATATCTAGTCTTTGGGTAGTTGAAGGCGTTACAAAGATTCTTTTAGGGTGTATGTAGTATAAAGTGCATACCTACGGCGTTAAGCAAAGGGGTAATAGATGAACCATAACTAATAAATTACCCATAACCAGGGAACTGTCAATAAGAGAAAGAATAAGAGTGCCGCTTCCATAATTCAAAATTGCTAAACAGCGCGTACTTTTACGAGGACGGCTTCGGGCGTTAATAATTTGCTTGCTGGTCGCCTTCAAGATTTCGCTGGCAGCGAAAAACGATGTCCATCTTCACTGAAGACATGAAGTACTTTGTAGTTTCGCTCTCTTGTTTTTCTCTTTTTGTAATGGCCGCTTGTGAGAGGACAAAGCCGCGAGAGAAATTCTTCAAGATTTGCCTTACTGGACAGAAAAATGTCGGGAAAACGTCCATATTTAATGCAATAAGAGGCAAGCCGTTTACTAGAAATCCAAAAGCAGAGATAAATTATTATTCGCATGTGGTGAACGTCGATGGTGAAAATGTTAAGGTTAGATCGAATTTCCACCTTTTTTAGGCCCTATATAGATAGTTAGGCCTCCTGTCTTTACTCTTTCTTGAGACCAATTTATACTAGAATGGGGTTTGCTCTAGCAGAATTTTGTTTTAAATTAAAGAAAGAAATGTAATTTCAGCAGAAATTCAGAATTGGCTTGAGATGCTGAATTTTTAAAATTTCAATTTTTATTGGGTTCCAATTCCAATTTTTTCCTACCATTCTAACAATTTTGAAATTTTTTTACTCACCACCCTTTGATTCATCGGAATACAATGGTCTTCGGTGCACAAAGATTCAAGTCTGGCCATTCTTCAATCTGCAGAGTGTGGCATATGTACACATGAGATAAAGATAAACAATACAGTAGAACAATAGAAAGGAACAATGGAAATGCACTTCTTCACACCCAATATCTTGTCAAGGACTTCCATACTCTGCAGACTGGACATAACTGCAAATAAAGATTGCTGCATTTATGAAAGATCATTCAAAAAGGATCTTCCATCCATATGCATTTTTTACTAAAAGTATAACATACATATTCATATTGTCAAGCAATAAGTAGAGTTTCTAATTCTTTTTCTTCCACAGGCAAATTTTTAAAAATTCCAGTCTGGTCTTGCCAATCAATTTTCTTTTTCAGCTCAAAATCTGGGACACTGCTGGGATGGAAGAGTACAATTCATTGACAGAAAACTATTACAGAAGTGCCAAAGGCATTATTGCTGTGTATTCAGTAGTATGTAGTGAAAGCTTCACACATGTTTTAGAAGATGTTAAAGATGTAAAGAACTGTGACTATGCTCCAGATGCACTGTTCTTTCTTGTTGGTAATAAAATTGACAGAAATTCAGATATTCAAGTGCCAAAGGAAAGAGTCAATCATCTACTTTTAGAGGAACCTGGGAAATTTCAGAGACATTTTGAAACATCTGCAAAGTCACATCAAGGAATAGATGAGTTGTTTGGTGGTATAGCTCACTCTCTTGTAGCTGCTCATTCAAGACCAGTTGCAGAGGGGGAAAATGATCTCAGGGAACGCTATGAAAATAGAGGGTCTCGTTGTTGTCCAAATTAGTTAATGAAATTAACCATAATTTGCTAGCTATATTCTAATAGATTTGTATAGAAAGTTGTTCATTAATTTCAAATTTTTAAGTTTGAATATTTGAAATTTTTATTTTTTATTAATATTGGATATTTTGTAGAAAACTGCCAAGTGAGTTTTTATAGACTAGAGCTTGCATGTGACAAGAACACCTCTACCAAATAAAATTCAAATTTTTTATTTTTTCTCCCAAGTAGGTTTACAATTACGACAAAGTGAGAGTGCCCCATTGAGGTTAATTTTTGCGTTTCAATGAATTGAAAATTATGATTTTCTTGTTTATTGTCAAAAAATGGAGAGCTCGGCCCCCTCTAAATCCTCCCCTGCCAAAACATGTTTGTCTCCCCTGTTCGCCATTTCATGTACAGTGAGGTAAATTCCCCCCAAGCAGTTTTGGCCCTGCCCCCTGTCTGGAAATAATTGTCTTTTCGTCTGTCATCTGTCACGTGGGTTGGCTGTCAATGGTCAGACGTTCTGGTTTAGCTGGCGCTTGTCCTTCCTTTGTCCACGCCGTACTACGAGAGAGAGAAATGGCTGTCTCTTCGTTGAAGTTGTTGCGTGGAAAATGTCTTGGCATTAAACATTTCGTATCTTCGGCCTACAGATGTAACTCCTGCCCTTGGCTTTTGCAACATCGAAGCATCAGCATCACAAGCTATCAAAATGGCAGTAAGTTTTGGTTTACTTCTTGTAAAAACGCAGGATTATTTAGGCCTGTTTGATGTTTTGGGTCTATCTAGACTCAAGGCCAGCCAAAGGGTCAGCTTGGACGCCAAGGTCAGCGTGTTGCATAATTATGTATCCGGTTGAATGAATGTTACTCACGTTGTTTATAAGTTTCGGAAAAAGTTTTATTGATAGATGCAATGCGAAATCTTGAGATGGTGGTGGGGGCTGGGAGTAGATAACAAACACCACGATACTGATAGCTTAATTGATAAGACAGGAACAATAGGTCTATTGTTTTAAGCAAGGGAAATATGTGCAGGTGCCCCCACATTTGTTGCAGCTTTCCAAGGGCATCATTACAGGAACTTTATTAGAAAGACAAAAAACGATTCTCATTAAATACATTAATTGCAAAAAGTTGGCCGAAAACTTTTGCCAAAATATTTCTGGACCCTGAACAATCATATGTAGAAAAACATTATTTGTCAACACATTTAGTGATTGATATTAGATTTAGGGTAGCCTGAATTCTCTTGGGGACGCACTGGCCACCAAATTCATCGTACACATTGTTTGAAACACACAAAAACTTGAGCATCGAGTAACTAATAGCCACATGCTGTCGATCTTAATCACATTTGGTTCGGTATAGACAACAACAATTTATACGAGCCTGGTCTTGAAGAGAAAAATGAAAAATGAGGAAAAAACAAGTCTTGTGCGTTTGTTAAATCCATCAAATCCAAAGAAATCCTGACAGAAATCAAGAAATCCCAAGTTAATTTTTGAGAGATTTCAGGCAGAAATCTCATGCACTTTTTGGTCATTAATGCGCGTAATGCACCCCTTATAAGACCTACTATTTTGCCGTAAAGGCAAAAGGATTTCCAAGGGATTTTGATTAAAGTCATAGGATTTCTAGCAAGGATGAACAAGTTTTTTATTGTGAAAGTCGGGGTTCATTCGTACATTTGTAATTGTTCCTCCGAGATTCTCTAGAGAACCCCGATTTGTAAACAAGCAGAGGTGCGTGTTCCCAAAAGCATTATTAAAATTTCGTTGTTCTAAGGTGAAAGCAGGTGGGTTCGGCGGTTTTGACTGCTGGGTTCAGGTGGGTTCAGGTGGGTTTAATTTTTATAAATTACAGCCAATCAAAACTGAAATCATGACTTCAAAAAACAATATAACTATTGTTCGACTTTCAAAATAATGATCTGATTTTTTTCTGAGAGATTCATACCAGTATCACGTCTTCTATGTAAAAAAGATTCAAACCCCACGTTGGGATATAATAGGAATAAATAGAAAAACAACAGATGTTTTTTAGATGTTCGGGCCTAAAGATCTCTGGCAAAGTAAAAAATAAACCTGCAATTTCTCTTTTCAGTCTTATGTTATTTTACCAACAATTCTTTTAATTTGCAGCCCAGAAATTCACTAAAGACCATGAGTGGATAAGCACTGATAATGGAGTTGGAAAGATTGGAATAACATCATATGCTACCTTCAAAATGCAAAAGCAGGAAAGCTAAATACCTAAAACCGTTTTTCTTAAAAAAAATCTTCCCTGCAAAATCCCAAAATCAATAAGCCAGTTTTAAAAAATGCCCAAAATCATCCAAAAAATTTTAATTAAATCAAAAGAATCTAAGCAACTTTTCAAAATCCTAAAATGCCTTTAAGCCCAAATTTTTCAAAACGATCCATTATATCCAAGAATTTTTCCAAATAGCCCAAAAAAATAAGCAGCATATTAGAAATGGCAAAATACAATAAATTTTTTTAAAATATCCTCAAAACCAAAAACGTTATCCAAAAGCCTTCTATAGGCAAAATCGCCCAAAAAAGCAAAACTTAATCAAAACATATTAAGAAAAATTTCCTTCAAAACAAAACCTTCAAAATGCAAAAGCTTTTTCTCCAAATGCAAAATTCATAGCAAAAATGCCCAAAACAAACCTATTTTGAAAAATGTTTCCCTCAAAAAGGCATCTATAAAAAATCTTTTCCTAATAGCAATCAAAAAGCCCAGAAATAGGCTAAATAATGCACAAAGACATCTATTTTGAAGAAATATTCCTCCAAAAAATCGACAAAAAGGTAGTCTATAGCCTTACTTTTGGGTCGAAAATCGCCCAAAATCAGGCCCTTTAAAACTCCTGTTTCTCCTAAAATAGGCATCCTATAGCCCAAAATCCTTTCCAATAGCATAAAAGCCCAGAAATAGGCTAAATAATGCACAAAGACATCTATTTTGAAGAAAATATTCCCTCCAAAAAATCGACAAAGGTAAGTCTATAGCCTTACTTTTTGGTCGAAAATCGCCCAAAATCAGGCCTTTTTAAAACTCCCGTTTTTCTCCTAAAATAGGCATCCTATAGCCGAAAAATCTTTTCCCAATAGCATGAAAAACCCTGAAATAAGCTAAATAATGCACAAAAACATCTATTTTGAAGAAAATATTCCCTCCAAAAATCGACAAAATATGTAAGTCTATAGCCTTACTTTTGGGTCGAAAATCGCCCAAAATCAGGCCTCTTTAAAACTCCCGTTTTTCCCCTAAAATAGACATCCTATAGCCCAAAATCTTTTCCCAATAGCATAAAAAGCCCAGAAATAGGCTAAATAATGCACAAAGACATCTATTTTAAAGAAAATATTCCCTCCAAAAATCGACAAAAAGGTAAGTCTATAGCCTTACTTTTGGGTCGAAAATCGCCCAAAATCAGGCCTTTTTAAAACTCCTGTTTTTCTCCTAAAATAGGCATCCTATAGCCCAAAATCTTTTTCCCAATAGCATAAAAAGCCCAGAAATAGGCTAAATAATGCACAAAGACATCTATTTTGAAGAAAATATTCCTCCAAAAATCGACAAAAAGGTAAGTCTATAGCCTTACTTTTGGGTCGAAAATCGCCCAAAATCAGGCCTTTTAAAACTCCTGTTTTTCTCCTAAAATAGGCATCCTATAGCCCAAAATCTTTTCCCAATAGCATAAAAAGCCCAGAAATAGGCTAAATAATGCACAAAGACATCTATTTTGAAGAAAATATTCCTCCAAAAATCGACAAAAGGTAAAGTCTATAGCCTTACTTTTGGGTCGAAAATCGCCCAAAATCAGGCCTTTTAAAACTCCTGTTTTCTCCTAAAATAGGCATCCTATAGCCCAAAATCTCTTCCCAATAGCAATGTTTTTCAAAAAGCCCAGAAATAGGCTAAATAATGCACAAAGACATCTATTTTGAAGAAAATATTCCTCCAAAATCGACAAAAAGGTAAGTCTATAGCCTTACTTTTGGGAAATAGCTAAATAATGAAAATCGCCCAAAATCAGGCCTTTTAAAACTCCTGTTTTTCTCTCCTAAAATAGGCATCCTATAGCCCAAAATCTTTTCCCAATAGCACAAAAAGCCCAGAAATAGGCTAAATAATGCACAAAGACATCTATTTTGAAGAAAATATTCCCTCCAAAAATCGACAAAAAAGGTAAGTCTATAGCCTTACTTTTGGGTCGAAAATCGCCCAAATCAGGCCTTTTAAAACTCCTGTTTTTCCCCTAAAATAGGGATCCTATAGCCCAAAATCTTTTCCCAATAGCATAAAAAGCCCAGAAATAGGCTAAATAATGCACAAAGACATCTATTTTGAAGAAAATATTCCCTCCAAAAATCGACAAAAAAGGTAAGTCTATAGCCTTACTTTTGGATCGAAAATCGCCCAAAATCAGGCCTTTTAAAACTCCCGTTTTTCTCCTAAAATAGGCATCCTATAGCCCAAAATCTTTTCCCAATAGCATAAAAAGCCCAGAAATAGGCTAAATAATGCACAAAGACATCTATTTTGAAGAAAATATTCCCTCCAAAAATCGACAAAAAAGGTAAGTCTATAGCCTTACTTTTGGGTCGAAAATCGCCCAAATCAAGCCTTTTTAAAACTCCCGTTTTTCTCCTAAAATAGGCATCCTATAGCCCAAAATCTTTTCCCAATAGCAAAAAAAGCCCAGAAATAGGCTAAATAATGCACAAAGACATCTATTTTGAAGAAAATATTCCCTCCAAAAATCGACAAAAAGGTAAGTCTATAGCCTTACTTTTGGGTCGAAAATCGCCCAAAATCAGGCCTTTTAAAACTCCCGTTTTTCTCCTAAAATAGGCATCCTATAGCCCAAAATCTTTTCCCAATAGCATAAAAAGCCCAGAAATAGGCTAAATAATGCACAAAGACATCTATTTTGAAGAAAATATTCCCTCCAAAAATCGACAAAAAGGTAAGTCTATAGCCTTACTTTTGGGTCGAAAATCGCCCAAAATCAGGCCTTTTAAAACTCCTGTTTTTCTCCTAAAATAGGCATCCTATAGCCCAAAATCTTTTCCCAATAGCATAAAAAGCCCAGAAATAGGCTAAATAATGCACAAAGACATCTATTTTGAAGAAAATATTCCTCCAAAATCGACAAAAAGGTAAGTCTATAGCCTTACTTTTGGGTCGAAAATCGCCCAAAATCAGGCCTTTTTAAAACTCCTGTTTTTCTCCTAAAATAGGCATCCTATAGCCCAAAATCTTTTCCCAATAGCATAAAAAGCCCAGAAATAGGCTAAATAATGCACAAAGACATCTATTTTGAAGAAAATATTCCCTCCAAAAATCGACAAAAAGGTAAGTCTATAGCCTTACTTTTGGGTCGAAAATCGCCCAAAATCAGGCCTTTTAAAACTCCTGTTTTTCTCCTAAAATAGGCATCCTATAGCCCAAAATCTTTCCCAATAGCATAAAAAGCCCAGAAATAGGCTAAATAATGCACAAAGACATCTATTTTGAAGAAAATATTCCTCCAAAATCGACAAAAAGGTAAGTCTATAGCCTTACTTTTGGGTCGAAAATCGCCCAAAATCAGGCCTTTTAAAACTCCCGTTTTCTCCTAAAATAGGCATCCTATAGCCCAAAATCTTTTCCCAATAGCATAAAAAGCCCAGAAATAGGCTAAATAATGCACAAAGACATCTATTTTGAAGAAAATATTCCTCCAAAAATCGACAAAAAGGTAAGTCTATAGCCTTACTTTTGGGTCGAAAATCGCCCAAAATCAGGCCTTTTAAAACTCCCGTTTTTCTCCTAAAATAGGCATCCTACCAAAATAATGCCTTTTCAAAACTCCCGTTTCTCTCCTAAAGTAGGCATCCAATTGCCCAACATCCTTTCCCAATAGAATAAAAAGCCCAGAAATAGGCTAAATAATGCACAAAGACATCTATCTTGAAGAAAATATTCCCTCCAAAAATCGACAAAAAGGGTAAGTCTATAGCCTTACTTTTGGGTCGAAAGTCGCCAAAATTCAGGCCTTTTCAAAACTCCCGTTTTTCTCCCAAAAGAGGCATCCTATAGCCCAAAATCTTTTCACAATAGAATAAAAAGCCCAGAAATAGGCTAAATAATGCACAAAGACATCAATTTTGAAGAAAGTATTCCCACCAAAAATCGACAAAAAAGGCAAGTCTATAGCCTTACTTTTGGGTCGAAAATCGCCCAAAATCAGGACTTTTTAAAACTCCCGTTTTTCTCCTAAAATAGGCATCCTATAGCCCAAAATCTTTTCCCAATAGCATAAAAAGCCCAGAAATAGGCTACTTAATGCACAAAGACATCTATTTTGAAGAAAATATTCCTCCAAAAATCGACAAAAAGGTAAGTCTATAGCCTTACTTTTGGGTCGAAAATCGCCCAAAATCAGGCCTTTTAAAACTCCCGTTTTCTCCTAAAATAGGCATCCTATAGCCCAAAATCTTTTCCCAATAGCACAAAAAGCCCAGAAATAGGCTAAATAATGCACAAAGACATCTATTTTGAAGAAAATATTCCTCCAAAAATCGACAAAAAGGTAAGTCTATAGCCTTACTTTTGGGTCGAAAATCGCCCAAAATCAGGCCTTTTAAAACTCCGTTTTCTCCTAAAATAGGCATCCTATAGCCCAAAATCTTTTCCCAATAGCATAAAAAGCCCAGAAATAGGCTAAATAATGCACAAAGACATCTATTTTGAAGAAAATATTCCTCCAAAATCGACAAAAAGGTAAGTCTATAGCCTTACTTTTGGGTCGAAAATCGCCCAAAATCAGGCCTTTTTAAAACTCCCGTTTTTCTCCTAAAATAGGCATCCTATAGCCCAAAATATTTTCCCAATAGCATGAAAAGCCCAGAAATAGGCTAAATAATGCACAAAGACATCTATTTTGAAGAAAATATTCCCTCCAAAAATCGACAAAAAAGGTAAGTCTATAGCCTTACTTTTGGGTCGAAAATCGCCCAAAATCAGGCCTTTTAAAACTCCGTTTTTCTCCTAAAATAGGCATCCTATAGCCCAAAATCTTTTCCCAATAGCATAAAAAGCCCAGAAATAGGCTAAATAATGCACAAAGACATCTATTTTGAAGAAAATATTCCTCCAAAAATCGACAAAAAGGTAAGTCTATAGCCTTACTTTTGGGTCGAAAATCGCCCAAAATCAGGCCTTTTAAAACTCCCGTTTTCTCCTAAAATAGGCATCCTATAGCCCAAAATCTTTTCCCAATAGCATAAAAAGCCCAGAAATAGGCTAAATAATGCACAAAGACATCTATTTTGAAGAAAATATTCCTCCAAAAATCGACAAAAAGGTAAGTCTATAGCCTTACTTTTGGGTCGAAAATCGCCCAAAATCAGGCCTTTTAAAACTCCGTTTTCTCCTAAAATAGGCATCCTATAGCCCAAAATCTTTTCCCAATAGCACAAAAAGCCCAGAAATAGGCTAAATAATGCACAAAGACATCTATTTTGAAGAAAATATTCCCTCCAAAAATCGACGAAAAAGGTAAGTCTATAGCCTTACTTTTGGGTCGAAAATCGCCCAAAATCAGGCCTTGTTAAAACTCCCGTTTTTCTCCTAAAATAGGCATCCTATAGCCCAAAATCTTTTCCCAATAGCATAAAAAGCCCAGAAATAGGCTAAATAATGCACAAAGACATCTATTTTGAAGAAAATATTCCCTCCAAAAATCGACAAAAAGGTAAGTCTATAGCCTTACTTTTGGGTCGAAAATCGCCCAAAATCAGGCCTTTTAAAACTCCCGTTTTTCTCCTAAAATAGGCATCCTATAGCCCAAAATCTTTTCCCAATAGCATAAAAAGCCCAGAAATAGGCTAAATAATGCACAAAGACATCTATTTTGAAGAAAATATTCCTCCAAAAATCGACAAAAAGGTAAGTCTATAGCCTTACTTTTGGGTCGAAAATCGCCCAAAATCAGGCCTTTTAAAACTCCGTTTTTCTCCTAAAATAGGCATCCTATAGCCCAAAATCTTTTCCCAATAGCATAAAAAGCCCAGAAATAGGCTAAATAATGCACAAAGACATCTATTTTGAAGAAAATATTCCTCCAAAAATCGACAAAAAGGTAAGTCTATAGCCTTACTTTTGGGTCGAAAATCGCCCAAAATCAGGCCTTTTAAAACTCCCGTTTTTCTCCTAAAATAGGCATCCTATAGCCCAAAATCTTTTCCCAATAGCATAAAAAGCCCAGAAATAGGCTAAATAATGCACAAAGACATCTATTTTGAAGAAAATATTCCTCCAAAAATCGACAAAAAGGTAAGTCTATAGCCTTACTTTTGGGTCGAAAATCGCCCAAAATCAGGCCTTTTAAAACTCCGTTTTTCTCCTAAAATAGGCATCCTATAGCCCAAAATCTTTTCCCAATAGCATAAAAAGCCCAGAAATAGGCTAAATAATGCACAAAGACATCTATTTTGAAGAAAATATTCCTCCAAAAATCGACAAAAAGGTAAGTCTATAGCCTTACTTTTGGGTCGAAAATCGCCCAAAATCAGGCCTTTTAAAACTCCCGTTTTCTCCTAAAATAGGCATCCTATAGCCCAAAATCTTTTCCCAATAGCATAAAAAGCCCAGAAATAGGCTAAATAATGCACAAAGACATCTATTTTGAAGAAAATATTCCTCCAAAAATCGACAAAAAGGTAAGTCTATAGCCTTACTTTTGGGTCGAAAATCGCCCAAAATCAGGCCTTTTAAAACTCCGTTTTTCTCCTAAAATAGGCATCCTATAGCCCAAAATCTTTTCCCAATAGCATAAAAAGCCCAGAAATAGGCTAAATAATGCACAAAGACATCTATTTTGAAGAAAATATTCCTCCAAAAATCGACAAAAAGGTAAGTCTATAGCCTTACTTTTGGGTCGAAAATCGCCCAAAATCAGGCCTTTTAAAACTCCGTTTTTCTCCTAAAATAGGCATCCTATAGCCCAAAATCTTTTCCCAATAGCATAAAAAGCCCAGAAATAGGCTAAATAATGCACAAAGACATCTATTTTGAAGAAAATATTCCTCCAAAAATCGACAAAAAGGTAAGTCTATAGCCTTACTTTTGGGTCGAAAATCGCCCAAAATCAGGCCTTTTAAAACTCCCGTTTTTCTCCTAAAATAGGCATCCTATAGCCCAAAATCTTTTCCCAATAGCATAAAAAGCCCAGAAATAGGCTAAATAATGCACAAAGACATCTATTTTGAAGAAAATATTCCTCCAAAAATCGACAAAAAGGTAAGTCTATAGCCTTACTTTTGGGTCGAAAATCGCCCAAAATCAGGCCTTTTAAAACTCCCGTTTTTCTCCTAAAATAGGCATCCTATAGCCCAAAATCTTTTCCCAATAGCATAAAAAGCCCAGAAATAGGCTAAATAATGCACAAAGACATCTATTTTGAAGAAAATATTCCTCCAAAAATCGACAAAAAGGTAAGTCTATAGCCTTACTTTTGGGTCGAAAATCGCCCAAAATCAGGCCTTTTAAAACTCCCGTTTTTCTCCTAAAATAGGCATCCTATAGCCCAAAATCTTTTCCCAATAGCATAAAAAGCCCAGAAATAGGCTAAATAATGCACAAAGACATCTATTTTGAAGAAAATATTCCTCCAAAAATCGACAAAAAGGTAAGTCTATAGCCTTACTTTTGGGTCGAAAATCGCCCAAAATCAGGCCTTTTAAAACTCCCGTTTTTCTCCTAAAATAGGCATCCTATAGCCCAAAATCTTTTCCCAATAGCATAAAAAGCCCAGAAATAGGCTAAATAATGCACAAAGACATCTATTTTGAAGAAAATATTCCTCCAAAATCGACAAAAAGGTAAGTCTATAGCCTTACTTTTGGGTCGAAAATCGCCCAAAATCAGGCCTTTTAAAACTCCCGTTTTTCTCCTAAAATAGGCATCCTATAGCCCAAAATCTTTTCCCAATAGCATAAAAAGCCCAGAAATAGGCTAAATAATGCACAAAGACATCTATTTTGAAGAAAATATTCCTCCAAAAATCGACAAAAAGGTAAGTCTATAGCCTTACTTTTGGGTCGAAAATCGCCCAAAATCAGGCCTTTTAAAACTCCGTTTTTCTCCTAAAATAGGCATCCTATAGCCCAAAATCTTTTCCCAATAGCATAAAAAGCCCAGAAATAGGCTAAATAATGCACAAAGACATCTATTTTGAAGAAAATATTCCTCCAAAAATCGACAAAAAGGTAAGTCTATAGCCTTACTTTTGGGTCGAAAATCGCCCAAAATCAGGCCTTTTAAAACTCCCGTTTTTCTCCTAAAATAGGCATCCTATAGCCCAAAATCTTTTCCCAATAGCATAAAAAGCCCAGAAATAGGCTAAATAATGCACAAAGACATCTATTTTGAAGAAAATATTCCTCCAAAAATCGACAAAAAGGTAAGTCTATAGCCTTACTTTTGGGTCGAAAATCGCCCAAAATCAGGCCTTTTAAAACTCCCGTTTTTCTCCTAAAATAGGCATCCTATAGCCCAAAATCTTTTCCCAATAGCATAAAAAGCCCAGAAATAGGCTAAATAATGCACAAAGACATCTATTTTGAAGAAAATATTCCTCCAAAAATCGACAAAAAGGTAAGTCTATAGCCTTACTTTTGGGTCGAAAATCGCCCAAAATCAGGCCTTTTAAAACTCCGTTTTTCTCCTAAAATAGGCATCCTATAGCCCAAAATCTTTTCCCAATAGCATAAAAAGCCCAGAAATAGGCTAAATAATGCACAAAGACATCTATTTTGAAGAAAATATTCCTCCAAAAATCGACAAAAAGGTAAGTCTATAGCCTTACTTTTGGGTCGAAAATCGCCCAAAATCAGGCCTTTTAAAACTCCCGTTTTTCTCCTAAAATAGGCATCCTATAGCCCAAAATCTTTTCCCAATAGCATAAAAAGCCCAGAAATAGGCTAAATAATGCACAAAGACATCTATTTTGAAGAAAATATTCCTCCAAAAATCGACAAAAAGGTAAGTCTATAGCCTTACTTTTGGGTCGAAAATCGCCCAAAATCAGGCCTTTTAAAACTCCGTTTTTCTCCTAAAATAGGCATCCTATAGCCCAAAATCTTTTCCCAATAGCATAAAAAGCCCAGAAATAGGCTAAATAATGCACAAAGACATCTATTTTGAAGAAAATATTCCTCCAAAAATCGACAAAAAGGTAAGTCTATAGCCTTACTTTTGGGTCGAAAATCGCCCAAAATCAGGCCTTTTAAAACTCCGTTTTTCTCCTAAAATAGGCATCCTATAGCCCAAAATCTTTTCCCAATAGCATAAAAAGCCCAGAAATAGGCTAAATAATGCACAAAGACATCTATTTTGAAGAAAATATTCCTCCAAAATCGACAAAAAGGTAAGTCTATAGCCTTACTTTTGGGTCGAAAATCGCCCAAAATCAGGCCTTTTAAAACTCCCGTTTTTCTCCTAAAATAGGCATCCTATAGCCCAAAATCTTTTCCCAATAGCATAAAAAGCCCAGAAATAGGCTAAATAATGCACAAAGACATCTATTTTGAAGAAAATATTCCTCCAAAAATCGACAAAAAGGTAAGTCTATAGCCTTACTTTTGGGTCGAAAATCGCCCAAAATCAGGCCTTTTAAAACTCCTGTTTTTCTCCTAAAATAGGCATCCTATAGCCCAAAATCTTTTCCCAATAGCATAAAAAGCCCAGAAATAGGCTAAATAATGCACAAAGACATCTATTTTGAAGAAAATATTCCTCCAAAAATCGACAAAAAGGTAAGTCTATAGCCTTACTTTTGGGTCGAAAATCGCCCAAAATCAGGCCTTTTAAAACTCCGTTTTTCTCCTAAAATAGGCATCCTATAGCCCAAAATCTTTTCCCAATAGCATAAAAAGCCCAGAAATAGGCTAAATAATGCACAAAGACATCTATTTTGAAGAAAATATTCCTCCAAAAATCGACAAAAAGGTAAGTCTATAGCCTTACTTTTGGGTCGAAAATCGCCCAAAATCAGGCCTTTTAAAACTCCCGTTTTTCTCCTAAAATAGGCATCCTATAGCCCAAAATCTTTTCCCAATAGCATAAAAAGCCCAGAAATAGGCTAAATAATGCACAAAGACATCTATTTTGAAGAAAATATTCCTCCAAAATCGACAAAAAGGTAAGTCTATAGCCTTACTTTTGGGTCGAAAATCGCCCAAAATCAGGCCTTTTAAAACTCCCGTTTTTCTCCTAAAATAGGCATCCTATAGCCCAAAATCTTTTCCCAATAGCATAAAAAGCCCAGAAATAGGCTAAATAATGCACAAAGACATCTATTTTGAAGAAAATATTCCTCCAAAAATCGACAAAAAGGTAAGTCTATAGCCTTACTTTTGGGTCGAAAATCGCCCAAAATCAGGCCTTTTAAAACTCCCGTTTTTCTCCTAAAATAGGCATCCTATAGCCCAAAATCTTTTCCCAATAGCATAAAAAGCCCAGAAATAGGCTAAATAATGCACAAAGACATCTATTTTGAAGAAAATATTCCTCCAAAATCGACAAAAAGGTAAGTCTATAGCCTTACTTTTGGGTCGAAAATCGCCCAAAATCAGGCCTTTTAAAACTCCGTTTTTCTCCTAAAATAGGCATCCTATAGCCCAAAATCTTTTCCCAATAGCATAAAAAGCCCAGAAATAGGCTAAATAATGCACAAAGACATCTATTTTGAAGAAAATATTCCTCCAAAAATCGACAAAAAGGTAAGTCTATAGCCTTACTTTTGGGTCGAAAATCGCCCAAAATCAGGCCTTTTAAAACTCCCGTTTTTCT
This sequence comes from Chrysaora quinquecirrha, assembly GCA_014526335.1. Taxonomy (NCBI): domain Eukaryota; kingdom Metazoa; phylum Cnidaria; class Scyphozoa; order Semaeostomeae; family Pelagiidae; genus Chrysaora; species Chrysaora quinquecirrha. The sequence goes on from JACTAT010000141.1 coordinate 117,014, forward strand.
CCTAAAATAGGCATCCTATAGCCCAAAATCTTTTCCCAATAGCATAAAAAGCCCAGAAATAGGCTAAATAATGCACAAAGACATCTATTTTGAAGAAAATATTCCTCCAAAAATCGACAAAAAGGTAAGTCTATAGCCTTACTTTTGGGTCGAAAATCGCCCAAAATCAGGCCTTTTAAAACTCCCGTTTTTCTCCTAAAATAGGCATCCTATAGCCCAAAATCTTTTCCCAATAGCATAAAAAGCCCAGAAATAGGCTAAATAATGCACAAAGACATCTATTTTGAAGAAAATATTCCTCCAAAAATCGACAAAAAGGTAAGTCTATAGCCTTACTTTTGGGTCGAAAATCGCCCAAAATCAGGCCTTTTAAAACTCCGTTTTTCTCCTAAAATAGGCATCCTATAGCCCAAAATCTTTTCCCAATAGCATAAAAAGCCCAGAAATAGGCTAAATAATGCACAAAGACATCTATTTTGAAGAAAATATTCCTCCAAAAATCGACAAAAAGGTAAGTCTATAGCCTTACTTTTGGGTCGAAAATCGCCCAAAATCAGGCCTTTTAAAACTCCGTTTTTCTCCTAAAATAGGCATCCTATAGCCCAAAATCTTTTCCCAATAGCATAAAAAGCCCAGAAATAGGCTAAATAATGCACAAAGACATCTATTTTGAAGAAAATATTCCTCCAAAAATCGACAAAAAGGTAAGTCTATAGCCTTACTTTTGGGTCGAAAATCGCCCAAAATCAGGCCTTTTAAAACTCCCGTTTTCTCCTAAAATAGGCATCCTATAGCCCAAAATCTTTTCCCAATAGCATAAAAAGCCCAGAAATAGGCTAAATAATGCACAAAGACATCTATTTTGAAGAAAATATTCCTCCAAAAATCGACAAAAAGGTAAGTCTATAGCCTTACTTTTGGGTCGAAAATCGCCCAAAATCAGGCCTTTTAAAACTCCCGTTTTTCTCCTAAAATAGGCATCCTATAGCCCAAAATCTTTTCCCAATAGCATAAAAAGCCCAGAAATAGGCTAAATAATGCACAAAGACATCTATTTTGAAGAAAATATTCCTCCAAAAATCGACAAAAAGGTAAGTCTATAGCCTTACTTTTGGGTCGAAAATCGCCCAAAATCAGGCCTTTTAAAACTCCCGTTTTTCTCCTAAAATAGGCATCCTATAGCCCAAAATCTTTTCCCAATAGCATAAAAAGCCCAGAAATAGGCTAAATAATGCACAAAGACATCTATTTTGAAGAAAATATTCCTCCAAAAATCGACAAAAAGGTAAGTCTATAGCCTTACTTTTGGGTCGAAAATCGCCCAAAATCAGGCCTTTTAAAACTCCGTTTTTCTCCTAAAATAGGCATCCTATAGCCCAAAATCTTTTCCCAATAGCATAAAAAGCCCAGAAATAGGCTAAATAATGCACAAAGACATCTATTTTGAAGAAAATATTCCTCCAAAAATCGACAAAAAGGTAAGTCTATAGCCTTACTTTTGGGTCGAAAATCGCCCAAAATCAGGCCTTTTAAAACTCCGTTTTTCTCCTAAAATAGGCATCCTATAGCCCAAAATCTTTTCCCAATAGCACAAAAAGCCCAGAAATAGGCTAAATAATGCACAAAGACATCTATTTTGAAGAAAATATTCCTCCAAAAATCGACAAAAAGGTAAGTCTATAGCCTTACTTTTGGGTCGAAAATCGCCCAAAATCAGGCCTTTTAAAACTCCCGTTTTCTCCTAAAATAGGCATCCTATAGCCCAAAATCTTTTCCCAATAGCATAAAAAGCCCAGAAATAGGCTAAATAATGCACAAAGACATCTATTTTGAAGAAAATATTCCTCCAAAAATCGACAAAAAGGTAAGTCTATAGCCTTACTTTTGGGTCGAAAATCGCCCAAAATCAGGCCTTTTAAAACTCCGTTTTCTCCTAAAATAGGCATCCTATAGCCCAAAATCTTTTCCCAATAGCATAAAAAGCCCAGAAATAGGCTAAATAATGCACAAAGACATCTATTTTGAAGAAAATATTCCTCCAAAAATCGACAAAAAGGTAAGTCTATAGCCTTACTTTTGGGTCGAAAATCGCCCAAAATCAGGCCTTTTAAAACTCCCGTTTTTCTCCTAAAATAGGCATCCTATAGCCCAAAATCTTTTCCCAATAGCATAAAAAGCCCAGAAATAGGCTAAATAATGCACAAAGACATCTATTTTGAAGAAAATATTCCTCCAAAATCGACAAAAAGGTAAGTCTATAGCCTTACTTTTGGGTCGAAAATCGCCCAAAATCAGGCCTTTTAAAACTCCCGTTTTTCTCCTAAAATAGGCATCCTATAGCCCAAAATCTTTTCCCAATAGCATAAAAAGCCCAGAAATAGGCTAAATAATGCACAAAGACATCTATTTTGAAGAAAATATTCCTCCAAAAATCGACAAAAAGGTAAGTCTATAGCCTTACTTTTGGGTCGAAAATCGCCCAAAATCAGGCCTTTTAAAACTCCGTTTTTCTCCTAAAATAGGCATCCTATAGCCCAAAATCTTTTCCCAATAGCATAAAAAGCCCAGAAATAGGCTAAATAATGCACAAAGACATCTATTTTGAAGAAAATATTCCTCCAAAAATCGACAAAAAGGTAAGTCTATAGCCTTACTTTTGGGTCGAAAATCGCCCAAAATCAGGCCTTTTAAAACTCCGTTTTTCTCCTAAAATAGGCATCCTATAGCCCAAAATCTTTTCCCAATAGCATAAAAAGCCCAGAAATAGGCTAAATAATGCACAAAGACATCTATTTTGAAGAAAATATTCCTCCAAAAATCGACAAAAAGGTAAGTCTATAGCCTTACTTTTGGGTCGAAAATCGCCCAAAATCAGGCCTTTTAAAACTCCCGTTTTTCTCCTAAAATAGGCATCCTATAGCCCAAAATCTTTTCCCAATAGCATAAAAAGCCCAGAAATAGGCTAAATAATGCACAAAGACATCTATTTTGAAGAAAATATTCCTCCAAAATCGACAAAAAGGTAAGTCTATAGCCTTACTTTTGGGTCGAAAATCGCCCAAAATCAGGCCTTTTAAAACTCCCGTTTTTCTCCTAAAATAGGCATCCTATAGCCCAAAATCTTTTCCCAATAGCACAAAAAGCCCAGAAATAGGCTAAATAATGCACAAAGACATCTATTTTGAAGAAAATATTCCTCCAAAATCGACAAAAAGGTAAGTCTATAGCCTTACTTTTGGGTCGAAAATCGCCCAAAATCAGGCCTTTTAAAACTCCGTTTTTCTCCTAAAATAGGCATCCTATAGCCCAAAATCTTTTCCCAATAGCATAAAAAGCCCAGAAATAGGCTAAATAATGCACAAAGACATCTATTTTGAAGAAAATATTCCTCCAAAAATCGACAAAAAGGTAAGTCTATAGCCTTACTTTTGGGTCGAAAATCGCCCAAAATCAGGCCTTTTAAAACTCCGTTTTCTCCTAAAATAGGCATCCTATAGCCCAAAATCTTTTCCCAATAGCATAAAAAGCCCAGAAATAGGCTAAATAATGCACAAAGACATCTATTTTGAAGAAAATATTCCTCCAAAATCGACAAAAAGGTAAGTCTATAGCCTTACTTTTGGGTCGAAAATCGCCCAAAATCAGGCCTTTTAAAACTCCGTTTTTCTCCTAAAATAGGCATCCTATAGCCCAAAATCTTTTCCCAATAGCATAAAAAGCCCAGAAATAGGCTAAATAATGCACAAAGACATCTATTTTGAAGAAAATATTCCTCCAAAAATCGACAAAAAGGTAAGTCTATAGCCTTACTTTTGGGTCGAAAATCGCCCAAAATCAGGCCTTTTAAAACTCCCGTTTTTCTCCTAAAATAGGCATCCTATAGCCCAAAATCTTTTCCCAATAGCATAAAAAGCCCAGAAATAGGCTAAATAATGCACAAAGACATCTATTTTGAAGAAAATATTCCTCCAAAAATCGACAAAAAGGTAAGTCTATAGCCTTACTTTTGGGTCGAAAATCGCCCAAAATCAGGCCTTTTAAAACTCCCGTTTTTCTCCTAAAATAGGCATCCTATAGCCCAAAATCTTTTCCCAATAGCATAAAAAGCCCAGAAATAGGCTAAATAATGCACAAAGACATCTATTTTGAAGAAAATATTCCTCCAAAAATCGACAAAAAGGTAAGTCTATAGCCTTACTTTTGGGTCGAAAATCGCCCAAAATCAGGCCTTTTAAAACTCCCGTTTTTCTCCTAAAATAGGCATCCTATAGCCCAAAATCTTTTCCCAATAGCATAAAAAGCCCAGAAATAGGCTAAATAATGCACAAAGACATCTATTTTGAAGAAAATATTCCTCCAAAAATCGACAAAAAGGTAAGTCTATAGCCTTACTTTTGGGTCGAAAATCGCCCAAAATCAGGCCTTTTAAAACTCCGTTTTTCTCCTAAAATAGGCATCCTATAGCCCAAAATCTTTTCCCAATAGCATAAAAAGCCCAGAAATAGGCTAAATAATGCACAAAGACATCTATTTTGAAGAAAATATTCCTCCAAAAATCGACAAAAAGGTAAGTCTATAGCCTTACTTTTGGGTCGAAAATCGCCCAAAATCAGGCCTTTTAAAACTCCCGTTTTTCTCCTAAAATAGGCATCCTATAGCCCAAAATCTTTTCCCAATAGCATAAAAAGCCCAGAAATAGGCTAAATAATGCACAAAGACATCTATTTTGAAGAAAATATTCCTCCAAAAATCGACAAAAAGGTAAGTCTATAGCCTTACTTTTGGGTCGAAAATCGCCCAAAATCAGGCCTTTTAAAACTCCCGTTTTTCTCCTAAAATAGGCATCCTATAGCCCAAAATCTTTTCCCAATAGCATAAAAAGCCCAGAAATAGGCTAAATAATGCACAAAGACATCTATTTTGAAGAAAATATTCCTCCAAAAATCGACAAAAAGGTAAGTCTATAGCCTTACTTTTGGGTCGAAAATCGCCCAAAATCAGGCCTTTTAAAACTCCCGTTTTTCTCCTAAAATAGGCATCCTATAGCCCAAAATCTTTTCCCAATAGCATAAAAAGCCCAGAAATAGGCTAAATAATGCACAAAGACATCTATTTTGAAGAAAATATTCCTCCAAAAATCGACAAAAAGGTAAGTCTATAGCCTTACTTTTGGGTCGAAAATCGCCCAAAATCAGGCCTTTTAAAACTCCGTTTTTCTCCTAAAATAGGCATCCTATAGCCCAAAATCTTTTCCCAATAGCATAAAAGCCCAGAAATAGGCTAAATAATGCACAAAGACATCTATTTTGAAGAAAATATTCCTCCAAAATCGACAAAAAGGTAAGTCTATAGCCTTACTTTTGGGTCGAAAATCGCCCAAAATCAGGCCTTTTAAAACTCCCGTTTTTCTCCTAAAATAGGCATCCTATAGCCCAAAATCTTTTCCCAATAGCATAAAAAGCCCAGAAATAGGCTAAATAATGCACAAAGACATCTATTTTGAAGAAAATATTCCTCCAAAATCGACAAAAAGGTAAGTCTATAGCCTTACTTTTGGGTCGAAAATCGCCCAAAATCAGGCCTTTTAAAACTCCCGTTTTCTCCTAAAATAGGCATCCTATAGCCCAAAATCTTTTCCCAATAGCATAAAAAGCCCAGAAATAGGCTAAATAATGCACAAAGACATCTATTTTGAAGAAAATATTCCTCCAAAAATCGACAAAAAGGTAAGTCTATAGCCTTACTTTTGGGTCGAAAATCGCCCAAAATCAGGCCTTTTAAAACTCCCGTTTTTCTCCTAAAATAGGCATCCTATAGCCCAAAATCTTTTCCCAATAGCATAAAAAGCCCAGAAATAGGCTAAATAATGCACAAAGACATCTATTTTGAAGAAAATATTCCTCCAAAAATCGACAAAAAGGTAAGTCTATAGCCTTACTTTTGGGTCGAAAATCGCCCAAAATCAGGCCTTTTAAAACTCCCGTTTTTCTCCTAAAATAGGCATCCTATAGCCCAAAATCTTTTCCCAATAGCATAAAAAGCCCAGAAATAGGCTAAATAATGCACAAAGACATCTATTTTGAAGAAAATATTCCTCCAAAAATCGACAAAAAGGTAAGTCTATAGCCTTACTTTTGGGTCGAAAATCGCCCAAAATCAGGCCTTTTAAAACTCCCGTTTTCTCCTAAAATAGGCATCCTATAGCCCAAAATCTTTTCCCAATAGCATAAAAAGCCCAGAAATAGGCTAAATAATGCACAAAGACATCTATTTTGAAGAAAATATTCCTCCAAAAATCGACAAAAAGGTAAGTCTATAGCCTTACTTTTGGGTCGAAAATCGCCCAAAATCAGGCCTTTTAAAACTCCCGTTTTTCTCCTAAAATAGGCATCCTATAGCCCAAAATCTTTTCCCAATAGCATAAAAAGCCCAGAAATAGGCTAAATAATGCACAAAGACATCTATTTTGAAGAAAATATTCCTCCAAAAATCGACAAAAAGGTAAGTCTATAGCCTTACTTTTGGGTCGAAAATCGCCCAAAATCAGGCCTTTTAAAACTCCCGTTTTTCTCCTAAAATAGGCATCCTATAGCCCAAAATCTTTTCCCAATAGCATAAAAAGCCCAGAAATAGGCTAAATAATGCACAAAGACATCTATTTTGAAGAAAATATTCCTCCAAAAATCGACAAAAAGGTAAGTCTATAGCCTTACTTTTGGGTCGAAAATCGCCCAAAATCAGGCCTTTTAAAACTCCCGTTTTTCTCCTAAAATAGGCATCCTATAGCCCAAAATCTTTTCCCAATAGCATAAAAAGCCCAGAAATAGGCTAAATAATGCACAAAGACATCTATTTTGAAGAAAATATTCCTCCAAAAATCGACAAAAAGGTAAGTCTATAGCCTTACTTTTGGGTCGAAAATCGCCCAAAATCAGGCCTTTTAAAACTCCCGTTTTTCTCCTAAAATAGGCATCCTATAGCCCAAAATCTTTTCCCAATAGCATAAAAAGCCCAGAAATAGGCTAAATAATGCACAAAGACATCTATTTTGAAGAAAATATTCCTCCAAAAATCGACAAAAAGGTAAGTCTATAGCCTTACTTTTGGGTCGAAAATCGCCCAAAATCAGGCCTTTTAAAACTCCCGTTTTCTCCTAAAATAGGCATCCTATAGCCCAAAATCTTTTCCCAATAGCATAAAAAGCCCAGAAATAGGCTAAATAATGCACAAAGACATCTATTTTGAAGAAAATATTCCTCCAAAATCGACAAAAAGGTAAGTCTATAGCCTTACTTTTGGGTCGAAAATCGCCCAAAATCAGGCCTTTTAAAACTCCCGTTTTTCTCCTAAAATAGGCATCCTATAGCCCAAAATCTTTTCCCAATAGCATAAAAAGCCCAGAAATAGGCTAAATAATGCACAAAGACATCTATTTTGAAGAAAATATTCCTCCAAAAATCGACAAAAAGGTAAGTCTATAGCCTTACTTTTGGGTCGAAAATCGCCCAAAATCAGGCCTTTTAAAACTCCCGTTTTTCTCCTAAAATAGGCATCCTATAGCCCAAAATCTTTTCCCAATAGCATAAAAAGCCCAGAAATAGGCTAAATAATGCACAAAGACATCTATTTTGAAGAAAATATTCCTCCAAAAATCGACAAAAAGGTAAGTCTATAGCCTTACTTTTGGGTCGAAAATCGCCCAAAATCAGGCCTTTTAAAACTCCGTTTTTCTCCTAAAATAGGCATCCTATAGCCCAAAATCTTTTCCCAATAGCATAAAAAGCCCAGAAATAGGCTAAATAATGCACAAAGACATCTATTTTGAAGAAAATATTCCTCCAAAAATCGACAAAAAGGTAAGTCTATAGCCTTACTTTTGGGTCGAAAATCGCCCAAAATCAGGCCTTTTAAAACTCCCGTTTTCTCCTAAAATAGGCATCCTATAGCCCAAAATCTTTTCCCAATAGCATAAAAAGCCCAGAAATAGGCTAAATAATGCACAAAGACATCTATTTTGAAGAAAATATTCCTCCAAAAATCGACAAAAAGGTAAGTCTATAGCCTTACTTTTGGGTCGAAAATCGCCCAAAATCAGGCCTTTTAAAACTCCCGTTTTCTCCTAAAATAGGCATCCTATAGCCCAAAATCTTTTCCCAATAGCATAAAAAGCCCAGAAATAGGCTAAATAATGCACAAAGACATCTATTTTGAAGAAAATATTCCTCCAAAAATCGACAAAAAGGTAAGTCTATAGCCTTACTTTTGGGTCGAAAATCGCCCAAAATCAGGCCTTTTAAAACTCCGTTTTCTCCTAAAATAGGCATCCTATAGCCCAAAATCTTTTCCCAATAGCATAAAAAGCCCAGAAATAGGCTAAATAATGCACAAAGACATCTATTTTGAAGAAAATATTCCTCCAAAAATCGACAAAAAGGTAAGTCTATAGCCTTACTTTTGGGTCGAAAATCGCCCAAAATCAGGCCTTTTAAAACTCCCGTTTTTCTCCTAAAATAGGCATCCTATAGCCCAAAATCTTTTCCCAATAGCATAAAAAGCCCAGAAATAGGCTAAATAATGCACAAAGACATCTATTTTGAAGAAAATATTCCTCCAAAATCGACAAAAAGGTAAGTCTATAGCCTTACTTTTGGGTCGAAAATCGCCCAAAATCAGGCCTTTTAAAACTCCCGTTTTCTCCTAAAATAGGCATCCTATAGCCCAAAATCTTTTCCCAATAGCATAAAAAGCCCAGAAATAGGCTAAATAATGCACAAAGACATCTATTTTGAAGAAAATATTCCTCCAAAAATCGACAAAAAGGTAAGTCTATAGCCTTACTTTTGGGTCGAAAATCGCCCAAAATCAGGCCTTTTAAAACTCCCGTTTTCTCCTAAAATAGGCATCCTATAGCCCAAAATCTTTTCCCAATAGCATAAAAAGCCCAGAAATAGGCTAAATAATGCACAAAGACATCTATTTTGAAGAAAATATTCCTCCAAAAATCGACAAAAAGGTAAGTCTATAGCCTTACTTTTGGGTCGAAAATCGCCCAAAATCAGGCCTTTTAAAACTCCCGTTTTTCTCCTAAAATAGGCATCCTATAGCCCAAAATCTTTTCCCAATAGCATAAAAAGCCCAGAAATAGGCTAAATAATGCACAAAGACATCTATTTTGAAGAAAATATTCCTCCAAAATCGACAAAAAGGTAAGTCTATAGCCTTACTTTTGGGTCGAAAATCGCCCAAAATCAGGCCTTTTAAAACTCCGTTTTTCTCCTAAAATAGGCATCCTATAGCCCAAAATCTTTTCCCAATAGCATAAAAAGCCCAGAAATAGGCTAAATAATGCACAAAGACATCTATTTTGAAGAAAATATTCCTCCAAAAATCGACAAAAAGGTAAGTCTATAGCCTTACTTTTGGGTCGAAAATCGCCCAAAATCAGGCCTTTTAAAACTCCCGTTTTCTCCTAAAATAGGCATCCTATAGCCCAAAATCTTTTCCCAATAGCATAAAAAGCCCAGAAATAGGCTAAATAATGCACAAAGACATCTATTTTGAAGAAAATATTCCTCCAAAAATCGACAAAAAGGTAAGTCTATAGCCTTACTTTTGGGTCGAAAATCGCCCAAAATCAGGCCTTTTAAAACTCCCGTTTTTCTCCTAAAATAGGCATCCTATAGCCCAAAATCTTTTCCCAATAGCATAAAAAGCCCAGAAATAGGCTAAATAATGCACAAAGACATCTATTTTGAAGAAAATATTCCTCCAAAATCGACAAAAAGGTAAGTCTATAGCCTTACTTTTGGGTCGAAAATCGCCCAAAATCAGGCCTTTTAAAACTCCCGTTTTTCTCCTAAAATAGGCATCCTATAGCCCAAAATCTTTTCCCAATAGCATAAAAAGCCCAGAAATAGGCTAAATAATGCACAAAGACATCTATTTTGAAGAAAATATTCCTCCAAAATCGACAAAAAGGTAAGTCTATAGCCTTACTTTTGGGTCGAAAATCGCCCAAAATCAGGCCTTTTAAAACTCCCGTTTTCTCCTAAAATAGGCATCCTATAGCCCAAAATCTTTTCCCAATAGCATAAAAAGCCCAGAAATAGGCTAAATAATGCACAAAGACATCTATTTTGAAGAAAATATTCCTCCAAAATCGACAAAAAGGTAAGTCTATAGCCTTACTTTTGGGTCGAAAATCGCCCAAAATCAGGCCTTTTAAAACTCCGTTTTTCTCCTAAAATAGGCATCCTATAGCCCAAAATCTTTTCCCAATAGCATAAAAAGCCCAGAAATAGGCTAAATAATGCACAAAGACATCTATTTTGAAGAAAATATTCCTCCAAAATCGACAAAAAGGTAAGTCTATAGCCTTACTTTTGGGTCGAAAATCGCCCAAAATCAGGCCTTTTAAAACTCCCGTTTTCTCCTAAAATAGGCATCCTATAGCCCAAAATCTTTTCCCAATAGCATAAAAAGCCCAGAAATAGGCTAAATAATGCACAAAGACATCTATTTTGAAGAAAATATTCCTCCAAAAATCGACAAAAAGGTAAGTCTATAGCCTTACTTTTGGGTCGAAAATCGCCCAAAATCAGGCCTTTTAAAACTCCGTTTTTCTCCTAAAATAGGCATCCTATAGCCCAAAATCTTTTCCCAATAGCATAAAAAGCCCAGAAATAGGCTAAATAATGCACAAAGACATCTATTTTGAAGAAAATATTCCTCCAAAAATCGACAAAAAGGTAAGTCTATAGCCTTACTTTTGGGTCGAAAATCGCCCAAAATCAGGCCTTTTAAAACTCCCGTTTTCTCCTAAAATAGGCATCCTATAGCCCAAAATCTTTTCCCAATAGCATAAAAAGCCCAGAAATAGGCTAAATAATGCACAAAGACATCTATTTTGAAGAAAATATTCCTCCAAAAATCGACAAAAAGGTAAGTCTATAGCCTTACTTTTGGGTCGAAAATCGCCCAAAATCAGGCCTTTTAAAACTCCCGTTTTTCTCCTAAAATAGGCATCCTATAGCCCAAAATCTTTTCCCAATAGCATAAAAAGCCCAGAAATAGGCTAAATAATGCACAAAGACATCTATTTTGAAGAAAATATTCCTCCAAAAATCGACAAAAAGGTAAGTCTATAGCCTTACTTTTGGGTCGAAAATCGCCCAAAATCAGGCCTTTTAAAACTCCGTTTTTCTCCTAAAATAGGCATCCTATAGCCCAAAATCTTTTCCCAATAGCATAAAAAGCCCAGAAATAGGCTAAATAATGCACAAAGACATCTATTTTGAAGAAAATATTCCTCCAAAATCGACAAAAAGGTAAGTCTATAGCCTTACTTTTGGGTCGAAAATCGCCCAAAATCAGGCCTTTTAAAACTCCTGTTTTTCTCCTAAAATAGGCATCCTATAGCCCAAAATCTTTTCCCAATAGCATAAAAAGCCCAGAAATAGGCTAAATAATGCACAAAGACATCTATTTTGAAGAAAATATTCCTCCAAAATCGACAAAAAGGTAAGTCTATAGCCTTACTTTTGGGTCGAAAATCGCCCAAAATCAGGCCTTTTAAAACTCCTGTTTTTCTCCTAAAATAGGCATCCTATAGCCCAAAATCTTTTCCCAATAGCATAAAAAGCCCAGAAATAGGCTAAATAATGCACAAAGACATCTATTTTGAAGAAAATATTCCTCCAAAAATCGACAAAAAGGTAAGTCTATAGCCTTACTTTTGGGTCGAAAATCGCCCAAAATCAGGCCTTTTAAAACTCCGTTTTTCTCCTAAAATAGGCATCCTATAGCCCAAAATCTTTTCCCAATAGCATAAAAAGCCCAGAAATAGGCTAAATAATGCACAAAGACATCTATTTTGAAGAAAATATTCCTCCAAAAATCGACAAAAAGGTAAGTCTATAGCCTTACTTTTGGGTCGAAAATCGCCCAAAATCAGGCCTTTTAAAACTCCGTTTTTCTCCTAAAATAGGCATCCTATAGCCCAAAATCTTTTCCCAATAGCATAAAAAGCCCAGAAATAGGCTAAATAATGCACAAAGACATCTATTTTGAAGAAAATATTCCTCCAAAAATCGACAAAAAGGTAAGTCTATAGCCTTACTTTTGGGTCGAAAATCGCCCAAAATCAGGCCTTTTAAAACTCCGTTTTTCTCCTAAAATAGGCATCCTATAGCCCAAAATCTTTTCCCAATAGCATAAAAAGCCCAGAAATAGGCTAAATAATGCACAAAGACATCTATTTTGAAGAAAATATTCCTCCAAAAATCGACAAAAAGGTAAGTCTATAGCCTTACTTTTGGGTCGAAAATCGCCCAAAATCAGGCCTTTTAAAACTCCCGTTTTTCTCCTAAAATAGGCATCCTATAGCCCAAAATCTTTTCCCAATAGCATAAAAAGCCCAGAAATAGGCTAAATAATGCACAAAGACATCTATTTTGAAGAAAATATTCCTCCAAAAATCGACAAAAAGGTAAGTCTATAGCCTTACTTTTGGGTCGAAAATCGCCCAAAATCAGGCCTTTTAAAACTCCTGTTTTTCTCCTAAAATAGGCATCCTATAGCCCAAAATCTTTTCCCAATAGCATAAAAAGCCCAGAAATAGGCTAAATAATGCACAAAGACATCTATTTTGAAGAAAATATTCCTCCAAAAATCGACAAAAAGGTAAGTCTATAGCCTTACTTTTGGGTCGAAAATCGCCCAAAATCAGGCCTTTTAAAACTCCGTTTTTCTCCTAAAATAGGCATCCTATAGCCCAAAATCTTTTCCCAATAGCATAAAAAGCCCAGAAATAGGCTAAATAATGCACAAAGACATCTATTTTGAAGAAAATATTCCTCCAAAAATCGACAAAAAGGTAAGTCTATAGCCTTACTTTTGGGTCGAAAATCGCCCAAAATCAGGCCTTTTAAAACTCCCGTTTTCTCCTAAAATAGGCATCCTATAGCCCAAAATCTTTTCCCAATAGCATAAAAAGCCCAGAAATAGGCTAAATAATGCACAAAGACATCTATTTTGAAGAAAATATTCCTCCAAAAATCGACAAAAAGGTAAGTCTATAGCCTTACTTTTGGGTCGAAAATCGCCCAAAATCAGGCCTTTTAAAACTCCGTTTTTCTCCTAAAATAGGCATCCTATAGCCCAAAATCTTTTCCCAATAGCATAAAAAGCCCAGAAATAGGCTAAATAATGCACAAAGACATCTATTTTGAAGAAAATATTCCTCCAAAAATCGACAAAAAGGTAAGTCTATAGCCTTACTTTTGGGTCGAAAATCGCCCAAAATCAGGCCTTTTAAAACTCCGTTTTTCTCCTAAAATAGGCATCCTATAGCCCAAAATCTTTTCCCAATAGCATAAAAAGCCCAGAAATAGGCTAAATAATGCACAAAGACATCTATTTTGAAGAAAATATTCCTCCAAAAATCGACAAAAAGGTAAGTCTATAGCCTTACTTTTGGGTCGAAAATCGCCCAAAATCAGGCCTTTTAAAACTCCGTTTTTCTCCTAAAATAGGCATCCTATAGCCCAAAATCTTTTCCCAATAGCATAAAAAGCCCAGAAATAGGCTAAATAATGCACAAAGACATCTATTTTGAAGAAAATATTCCTCCAAAATCGACAAAAAGGTAAGTCTATAGCCTTACTTTTGGGTCGAAAATCGCCCAAAATCAGGCCTTTTAAAACTCCCGTTTTTCTCCTAAAATAGGCATCCTATAGCCCAAAATCTTTTCCCAATAGCATAAAAAGCCCAGAAATAGGCTAAATAATGCACAAAGACATCTATTTTGAAGAAAATATTCCTCCAAAAATCGACAAAAAGGTAAGTCTATAGCCTTACTTTTGGGTCGAAAATCGCCCAAAATCAGGCCTTTTAAAACTCCTGTTTTCTCCTAAAATAGGCATCCTATAGCCCAAAATCTTTTCCCAATAGCATAAAAAGCCCAGAAATAGGCTAAATAATGCACAAAGACATCTATTTTGAAGAAAATATTCCTCCAAAAATCGACAAAAAGGTAAGTCTATAGCCTTACTTTTGGGTCGAAAATCGCCCAAAATCAGGCCTTTTAAAACTCCCGTTTTCTCCTAAAATAGGCATCCTATAGCCCAAAATCTTTTCCCAATAGCATAAAAAGCCCAGAAATAGGCTAAATAATGCACAAAGACATCTATTTTGAAGAAAATATTCCTCCAAAAATCGACAAAAAGGTAAGTCTATAGCCTTACTTTTGGGTCGAAAATCGCCCAAAATCAGGCCTTTTAAAACTCCGTTTTCTCCTAAAATAGGCATCCTATAGCCCAAAATCTTTTCCCAATAGCATAAAAAGCCCAGAAATAGGCTAAATAATGCACAAAGACATCTATTTTGAAGAAAATATTCCTCCAAAAATCGACAAAAAGGTAAGTCTATAGCCTTACTTTTGGGTCGAAAATCGCCCAAAATCAGGCCTTTTAAAACTCCCGTTTTTCTCCTAAAATAGGCATCCTATAGCCCAAAATCTTTTCCCAATAGCATAAAAAGCCCAGAAATAGGCTAAATAATGCACAAAGACATCTATTTTGAAGAAAATATTCCTCCAAAAATCGACAAAAAGGTAAGTCTATAGCCTTACTTTTGGGTCGAAAATCGCCCAAAATCAGGCCTTTTAAAACTCCCGTTTTTCTCCTAAAATAGGCATCCTATAGCCCAAAATCTTTTCCCAATAGCATAAAAAGCCCAGAAATAGGCTAAATAATGCACAAAGACATCTATTTTGAAGAAAATATTCCTCCAAAAATCGACAAAAAGGTAAGTCTATAGCCTTACTTTTGGGTCGAAAATCGCCCAAAATCAGGCCTTTTAAAACTCCCGTTTTTCTCCTAAAATAGGCATCCTATAGCCCAAAATCTTTTCCCAATAGCATAAAAAGCCCAGAAATAGGCTAAATAATGCACAAAGACATCTATTTTGAAGAAAATATTCCTCCAAAAATCGACAAAAAGGTAAGTCTATAGCCTTACTTTTGGGTCGAAAATCGCCCAAAATCAGGCCTTTTAAAACTCCGTTTTCTCCTAAAATAGGCATCCTATAGCCCAAAATCTTTTCCCAATAGCATAAAAGCCCAGAAATAGGCTAAATAATGCACAAAGACATCTATTTTGAAGAAAATATTCCTCCAAAATCGACAAAAAGGTAAGTCTATAGCCTTACTTTTGGGTCGAAAATCGCCCAAAATCAGGCCTTTTAAAACTCCCGTTTTTCTCCTAAAATAGGCATCCTATAGCCCAAAATCTTTTCCCAATAGCATAAAAAGCCCAGAAATAGGCTAAATAATGCACAAAGACATCTATTTTGAAGAAAATATTCCTCCAAAAATCGACAAAAAGGTAAGTCTATAGCCTTACTTTTGGGTCGAAAATCGCCCAAAATCAGGCCTTTTAAAACTCCGTTTTTCTCCTAAAATAGGCATCCTATAGCCCAAAATCTTTTCCCAATAGCATAAAAAGCCCAGAAATAGGCTAAATAATGCACAAAGACATCTATTTTGAAGAAAATATTCCTCCAAAATCGACAAAAAGGTAAGTCTATAGCCTTACTTTTGGGTCGAAAATCGCCCAAAATCAGGCCTTTTAAAACTCCGTTTTTCTCCTAAAATAGGCATCCTATAGCCCAAAATCTTTTCCCAATAGCATAAAAAGCCCAGAAATAGGCTAAATAATGCACAAAGACATCTATTTTGAAGAAAATATTCCTCCAAAAATCGACAAAAAGGTAAGTCTATAGCCTTACTTTTGGGTCGAAAATCGCCCAAAATCAGGCCTTTTAAAACTCCGTTTTTCTCCTAAAATAGGCATCCTATAGCCCAAAATCTTTTCCCAATAGCATAAAAAGCCCAGAAATAGGCTAAATAATGCACAAAGACATCTATTTTGAAGAAAATATTCCTCCAAAAATCGACAAAAAGGTAAGTCTATAGCCTTACTTTTGGGTCGAAAATCGCCCAAAATCAGGCCTTTTAAAACTCCGTTTTTCTCCTAAAATAGGCATCCTATAGCCCAAAATCTTTTCCCAATAGCATAAAAAGCCCAGAAATAGGCTAAATAATGCACAAAGACATCTATTTTGAAGAAAATATTCCTCCAAAAATCGACAAAAAGGTAAGTCTATAGCCTTACTTTTGGGTCGAAAATCGCCCAAAATCAGGCCTTTTAAAACTCCCGTTTTTCTCCTAAAATAGGCATCCTATAGCCCAAAATCTTTTCCCAATAGCATAAAAAGCCCAGAAATAGGCTAAATAATGCACAAAGACATCTATTTTGAAGAAAATATTCCTCCAAAAATCGACAAAAAGGTAAGTCTATAGCCTTACTTTTGGGTCGAAAATCGCCCAAAATCAGGCCTTTTAAAACTCCCGTTTTTCTCCTAAAATAGGCATCCTATAGCCCAAAATCTTTTCCCAATAGCATAAAAAGCCCAGAAATAGGCTAAATAATGCACAAAGACATCTATTTTGAAGAAAATATTCCTCCAAAAATCGACAAAAAGGTAAGTCTATAGCCTTACTTTTGGGTCGAAAATCGCCCAAAATCAGGCCTTTTAAAACTCCTGTTTTTCTCCTAAAATAGGCATCCTATAGCCCAAAATCTTTTCCCAATAGCATAAAAAGCCCAGAAATAGGCTAAATAATGCACAAAGACATCTATTTTGAAGAAAATATTCCTCCAAAATCGACAAAAAGGTAGTCTATAGCCTTACTTTTGGGTCGAAAATCGCCCAAAATCAGGCCTTTTAAAACTCCGTTTTTCTCCTAAAATAGGCATCCTATAGCCCAAAATCTTTTCCCAATAGCATAAAAAGCCCAGAAATAGGCTAAATAATGCACAAAGACATCTATTTTGAAGAAAATATTCCTCCAAAATCGACAAAAAGGTAAGTCTATAGCCTTACTTTTGGGTCGAAAATCGCCCAAAATCAGGCCTTTTAAAACTCCCGTTTTTCTCCTAAAATAGGCATCCTATAGCCCAAAATCTTTTCCCAATAGCATAAAAAGCCCAGAAATAGGCTAAATAATGCACAAAGACATCTATTTTGAAGAAAATATTCCTCCAAAAATCGACAAAAAGGTAAGTCTATAGCCTTACTTTTGGGTCGAAAATCGCCCAAAATCAGGCCTTTTAAAACTCCGTTTTTCTCCTAAAATAGGCATCCTATAGCCCAAAATCTTTTCCCAATAGCATAAAAAGCCCAGAAATAGGCTAAATAATGCACAAAGACATCTATTTTGAAGAAAATATTCCTCCAAAAATCGACAAAAAGGTAAGTCTATAGCCTTACTTTTGGGTCGAAAATCGCCCAAAATCAGGCCTTTTAAAACTCCGTTTTCTCCTAAAATAGGCATCCTATAGCCCAAAATCTTTTCCCAATAGCATAAAAAGCCCAGAAATAGGCTAAATAATGCACAAAGACATCTATTTTGAAGAAAATATTCCTCCAAAAATCGACAAAAAGGTAAGTCTATAGCCTTACTTTTGGGTCGAAAATCGCCCAAAATCAGGCCTTTTAAAACTCCCGTTTTTCTCCTAAAATAGGCATCCTATAGCCCAAAATCTTTTCCCAATAGCATAAAAAGCCCAGAAATAGGCTAAATAATGCACAAAGACATCTATTTTGAAGAAAATATTCCTCCAAAAATCGACAAAAAGGTAAGTCTATAGCCTTACTTTTGGGTCGAAAATCGCCCAAAATCAGGCCTTTTAAAACTCCGTTTTTCTCCTAAAATAGGCATCCTATAGCCCAAAATCTTTTCCCAATAGCAGAAAAAGCCCAGAAATAGGCTAAATAATGCACAAAGACATCTATTTTGAAGAAAATATTCCCTCCAAAAATCGACAAAAAAGGTAAGTCTATAGCCTTACTTTTGGGTCGAAAATCGCCCAAAATCAGGCTCTTTTAAAACTCCCGTTTTTCTCCTAAAATAGGCATCCTATAGCCCAAAATCTTTTCCCAATAGCATAAAAAGCCCAGAAATAGGCTAAATAATGCACAAAGACATCTATTTTGAAGAAAATATTCCTCCAAAAATCGACAAAAAGGTAAGTCTATAGCCTTACTTTTGGGTCGAAAATCGCCCAAAATCAGGCCTTTTAAAACTCCGTTTTCTCCTAAAATAGGCATCCTATAGCCCAAAATCTTTTCCCAATAGCACAAAAAGCCCAGAAATAGGCTAAATAATGCACAAAGACATCTATTTTGAAGAAAATATTCCTCCAAAAATCGACAAAAAGGTAAGTCTATAGCCTTACTTTTGGGTCGAAAATCGCCCAAAATCAGGCCTTTTAAAACTCCGTTTTTCTCCTAAAATAGGCATCCTATAGCCCAAAATCTTTTCCCAATAGCAGAAAAAGCCCAGAAATAGGCTAAATAATGCACAAAGACATCTATTTTGAAGAAAATATTCCTCCAAAAATCGACAAAAAGGTAAGTCTATAGCCTTACTTTTGGGTCGAAAATCGCCCAAAATCAGGCCTTTTAAAACTCCGTTTTTCTCCTAAAATAGGCATCCTATAGCCCAAAATCTTTTCCCAATAGCATAAAAAGCCCAGAAATAGGCTAAATAATGCACAAAGACATCTATTTTGAAGAAAATATTCCTCCAAAAATCGACAAAAAGGTAAGTCTATAGCCTTACTTTTGGGTCGAAAATCGCCCAAAATCAGGCCTTTTAAAACTCCCGTTTTTCTCCTAAAATAGGCATCCTATAGCCCAAAATCTTTTCCCAATAGCATAAAAAGCCCAGAAATAGGCTAAATAATGCACAAAGACATCTATTTTGAAGAAAATATTCCTCCAAAAATCGACAAAAAGGTAAGTCTATAGCCTTACTTTTGGGTCGAAAATCGCCCAAAATCAGGCCTTTTAAAACTCCCGTTTTTCTCCTAAAATAGGCATCCTATAGCCCAAAATCTTTTCCCAATAGCATAAAAAGCCCAGAAATAGGCTAAATAATGCACAAAGACATCTATTTTGAAGAAAATATTCCTCCAAAAATCGACAAAAAGGTAAGTCTATAGCCTTACTTTTGGGTCGAAAATCGCCCAAAATCAGGCCTTTTAAAACTCCGTTTTTCTCCTAAAATAGGCATCCTATAGCCCAAAATCTTTTCCCAATAGCATAAAAAGCCCAGAAATAGGCTAAATAATGCACAAAGACATCTATTTTGAAGAAAATATTCCTCCAAAAATCGACAAAAAGGTAAGTCTATAGCCTTACTTTTGGGTCGAAAATCGCCCAAAATCAGGCCTTTTAAAACTCCGTTTTTCTCCTAAAATAGGCATCCTATAGCCCAAAATCTTTTCCCAATAGCATAAAAAGCCCAGAAATAGGCTAAATAATGCACAAAGACATCTATTTTGAAGAAAATATTCCTCCAAAAATCGACAAAAAGGTAAGTCTATAGCCTTACTTTTGGGTCGAAAATCGCCCAAAATCAGGCCTTTTAAAACTCCCGTTTTTCTCCTAAAATAGGCATCCTATAGCCCAAAATCTTTTCCCAATAGCATAAAAAGCCCAGAAATAGGCTAAATAATGCACAAAGACATCTATTTTGAAGAAAATATTCCTCCAAAAATCGACAAAAAGGTAAGTCTATAGCCTTACTTTTGGGTCGAAAATCGCCCAAAATCAGGCCTTTTAAAACTCCCGTTTTTCTCCTAAAATAGGCATCCTATAGCCCAAAATCTTTTCCCAATAGCATAAAAAGCCCAGAAATAGGCTAAATAATGCACAAAGACATCTATTTTGAAGAAAATATTCCTCCAAAAATCGACAAAAAGGTAAGTCTATAGCCTTACTTTTGGGTCGAAAATCGCCCAAAATCAGGCCTTTTAAAACTCCCGTTTTTCTCCTAAAATAGGCATCCTATAGCCCAAAATCTTTTCCCAATAGCATAAAAAGCCCAGAAATAGGCTAAATAATGCACAAAGACATCTATTTTGAAGAAAATATTCCTCCAAAAATCGACAAAAAGGTAAGTCTATAGCCTTACTTTTGGGTCGAAAATCGCCCAAAATCAGGCCTTTTAAAACTCCCGTTTTCTCCTAAAATAGGCATCCTATAGCCCAAAATCTTTTCCCAATAGCATAAAAAGCCCAGAAATAGGCTAAATAATGCACAAAGACATCTATTTTGAAGAAAATATTCCTCCAAAAATCGACAAAAAGGTAAGTCTATAGCCTTACTTTTGGGTCGAAAATCGCCCAAAATCAGGCCTTTTAAAACTCCCGTTTTCTCCTAAAATAGGCATCCTATAGCCCAAAATCTTTTCCCAATAGCATAAAAAGCCCAGAAATAGGCTAAATAATGCACAAAGACATCTATTTTGAAGAAAATATTCCTCCAAAAATCGACAAAAAGGTAAGTCTATAGCCTTACTTTTGGGTCGAAAATCGCCCAAAATCAGGCCTTTTAAAACTCCGTTTTTCTCCTAAAATAGGCATCCTATAGCCCAAAATCTTTTCCCAATAGCATAAAAAGCCCAGAAATAGGCTAAATAATGCACAAAGACATCTATTTTGAAGAAAATATTCCTCCAAAATCGACAAAAAGGTAAGTCTATAGCCTTACTTTTGGGTCGAAAATCGCCCAAAATCAGGCCTTTTAAAACTCCGTTTTTCTCCTAAAATAGGCATCCTATAGCCCAAAATCTTTTCCCAATAGCACAAAAAGCCCAGAAATAGGCTAAATAATGCACAAAGACATCTATTTTGAAGAAAATATTCCTCCAAAATCGACAAAAAGGTAAGTCTATAGCCTTACTTTTGGGTCGAAAATCGCCCAAAATCAGGCCTTTTAAAACTCCCGTTTTTCTCCTAAAATAGGCATCCTATAGCCCAAAATCTTTTCCCAATAGCATAAAAAGCCCAGAAATAGGCTAAATAATGCACAAAGACATCTATTTTGAAGAAAATATTCCTCCAAAAATCGACAAAAAGGTAAGTCTATAGCCTTACTTTTGGGTCGAAAATCGCCCAAAATCAGGCCTTTTAAAACTCCCGTTTTTCTCCTAAAATAGGCATCCTATAGCCCAAAATCTTTTCCCAATAGCATAAAAAGCCCAGAAATAGGCTAAATAATGCACAAAGACATCTATTTTGAAGAAAATATTCCTCCAAAAATCGACAAAAAGGTAAGTCTATAGCCTTACTTTTGGGTCGAAAATCGCCCAAAATCAGGCCTTTTAAAACTCCCGTTTTTCTCCTAAAATAGGCATCCTATAGCCCAAAATCTTTTCCCAATAGCATAAAAAGCCCAGAAATAGGCTAAATAATGCACAAAGACATCTATTTTGAAGAAAATATTCCTCCAAAAATCGACAAAAAGGTAAGTCTATAGCCTTACTTTTGGGTCGAAAATCGCCCAAAATCAGGCCTTTTAAAACTCCTGTTTTTCTCCTAAAATAGGCATCCTATAGCCCAAAATCTTTTCCCAATAGCATAAAAAGCCCAGAAATAGGCTAAATAATGCACAAAGACATCTATTTTGAAGAAAATATTCCTCCAAAAATCGACAAAAAGGTAAGTCTATAGCCTTACTTTTGGGTCGAAAATCGCCCAAAATCAGGCCTTTTAAAACTCCCGTTTTTCTCCTAAAATAGGCATCCTATAGCCAAAAATCTTTTCCCAACAGCATAAAAAGCCCCGAAATAGGCTAAATAATGCACAAAGACATCTATTTTGAAGAAAATATTCCCTCCAAAAATCGAAAAAAAGATAAGTCTACAGCCTTACTTTTGGGTCGAAAATCGCCCAAAATCAGGCCTTTTAAAACTCCGTTTTCTCCTAAAATAGGCATCCTATAGCCCAAAATCTTTTCCCAATAGCACAAAAAGCCCAGAAATAGGCTAAATAATGCACAAAGACATCTATTTTGAAGAAAATATTCCCTCCAAAAATCGACAAAAAAGGTAAGTCTATAGCCTTACTTTTGGGTCGAAAATCGCCCAAAATCAGGCCTTTTGAAAACTCCCGTTTTTCTCCTAAAATAGGCATCCTATAGCCCAAAATCTTTTCCCAATAGCATAAAAAGCCCAGAAATAGGCTAAATAATGCACAAAGACATCTATTTTGAAGAAAATATTCAATCCAAAAATCGACAAAAAAGGTAAGTCTATAGCCTTACTTTTGGGTCGAAAATCGCCCAAAATCAGGCCTTTTTAAAACTCCCGTTTTTCTCCTAAAATAGGCATCCTATAGCCCAAAATCTTTTCCCAATAGCATAAAAAGCCCAGAAATAGGCTAAATAATGCACAAAGACATCTATTTTGAAGAAAATATTCCCTCCAAAAATCGACAAAAAAGGTAAGTCTATAGCCTTACTTTTGGGTCGAAAATCGCCCAAAATCAGGCCTTTTAAAACTCCCGTTTTTCTCCTAAAATAGGCATCCTATAGCCCAAAATCTTTTCCCAATAGCATAAAAAGCCCAGAAATAGGCTAAATAATGCACAAAGACATCTATTTTGAAGAAAATATTCCCTCCAAAAATCGACAAAAAAGGTAAGTCTATAGCCTTACTTTTGGGTCGAAAATCGCCCAAAATCAGGCCTTTTAAAACTCCCGTTTTTCTCCTAAAATAGGCATCCTATAGCCCAAAATCTTTTCCCAATAGCACAAAAAGCCCAGAAATAGGCTAAATAATGCACAAAGACATCTATTTTGAAGAAAATATTCCCTCCAAAAATCGACAAAAAAGGTAAGTCTATAGCCTTACTTTTGGGTCGAAAATCGCCCAAAATCAGGCCTTTTAAAACTCCCGTTTTTCTCCTAAAATAGGCATCCTATAGCCCAAAATCTTTTCCCAATAGCATAAAAAGCCCAGAAATAGGCTAAATAATGCACAAAGACATCTATTTTGAAGAAAATATTCCTCCAAAATCGACAAAAAGGTAAGTCTATAGCCTTACTTTTGGGTCGAAAATCGCCCAAAATCAGGCCTTTTAAAACTCCGTTTTTCTCCTAAAATAGGCATCCTATAGCCCAAAATCTTTTCCCAATAGCATAAAAAGCCCAGAAATAGGCTAAATAATGCACAAAGACATCTATTTTGAAGAAAATATTCCTCCAAAAATCGACAAAAAGGTAAGTCTATAGCCTTACTTTTGGGTCGAAAATCGCCCAAAATCAGGCCTTTTAAAACTCCCGTTTTTCTCCTAAAATAGGCATCCTATAGCCCAAAATCTTTTCCCAATAGCATAAAAAGCCCAGAAATAGGCTAAATAATGCACAAAGACATCTATTTTGAAGAAAATATTCCTCCAAAAATCGACAAAAAGGTAAGTCTATAGCCTTACTTTTGGGTCGAAAATCGCCCAAAATCAGGCCTTTTAAAACTCCCGTTTTTCTCCTAAAATAGGCATCCTATAGCCCAAAATCTTTTCCCAATAGCATAAAAAGCCCAGAAATAGGCTAAATAATGCACAAAGACATCTATTTTGAAGAAAATATTCCTCCAAAAATCGACAAAAAGGTAAGTCTATAGCCTTACTTTTGGGTCGAAAATCGCCCAAAATCAGGCCTTTTAAAACTCCCGTTTTTCTCCTAAAATAGGCATCCTATAGCCCAAAATCTTTTCCCAATAGCATAAAAAGCCCAGAAATAGGCTAAATAATGCACAAAGACATCTATTTTGAAGAAAATATTCCTCCAAAAATCGACAAAAAGGTAAGTCTATAGCCTTACTTTTGGGTCGAAAATCGCCCAAAATCAGGCCTTTTAAAACTCCCGTTTTCTCCTAAAATAGGCATCCTATAGCCCAAAATCTTTTCCCAATAGCATAAAAAGCCCAGAAATAGGCTAAATAATGCACAAAGACATCTATTTTGAAGAAAATATTCCTCCAAAAATCGACAAAAAGGTAAGTCTATAGCCTTACTTTTGGGTCGAAAATCGCCCAAAATCAGGCCTTTTAAAACTCCGTTTTTCTCCTAAAATAGGCATCCTATAGCCCAAAATCTTTTCCCAATAGCATAAAAAGCCCAGAAATAGGCTAAATAATGCACAAAGACATCTATTTTGAAGAAAATATTCCCTCCAAAAATCGACAAAAAAGGTAAGTCTATAGCCTTACTTTTGGGTCGAAAATCGCCCAAAATCAGGCCTTTTAAAACTCCCGTTTTTCTCCTAAAATAGGCATCCTATAGCCCAAAATCTTTTCCCAATAGCAGAAAAAGCCCAGAAATAGGCTAAATAATGCACAAAGACATCTATTTTGAAGAAAATATTCCCTCCAAAAATCGACAAAAAAGGTAAGTCTATAGCCTTACTTTTGGGTCGAAAATCGCCCAAAATCAGGCTCTTTTAAAACTCCCGTTTTTCTCCTAAAATAGGCATCCTATAGCCCAAAATCTTTTCCCAATAGCATAAAAAGCCCAGAAATAGGCTAAATAATGCACAAAGACATCTATTTTGAAGAAAATATTCCCTCCAAAAATCGACAAAAAGGTAAGTCTATAGCCTTACTTTTGGGTCGAAAATCGCCCAAAATCAGGCCTTTTAAAACTCCGTTTTTCTCCTAAAATAGGCATCCTATAGCCCAAAATCTTTTCCCAATAGCATAAAAAGCCCAGAAATAGGCTAAATAATGCACAAAGACATCTATTTTGAAGAAAATATTCCTCCAAAAATCGACAAAAAGGTAAGTCTATAGCCTTACTTTTGGGTCGAAAATCGCCCAAAATCAGGCCTTTTAAAACTCCGTTTTTCTCCTAAAATAGGCATCCTATAGCCCAAAATCTTTTCCCAATAGCATAAAAAGCCCAGAAATAGGCTAAATAATGCACAAAGACATCTATTTTGAAGAAAATATTCCTCCAAAATCGACAAAAAGGTAAGTCTATAGCCTTACTTTTGGGTCGAAAATCGCCCAAAATCAGGCCTTTTAAAACTCCCGTTTTCTCCTAAAATAGGCATCCTATAGCCCAAAATCTTTTCCCAATAGCATAAAAAGCCCAGAAATAGGCTAAATAATGCACAAAGACATCTATTTTGAAGAAAATATTCCTCCAAAAATCGACAAAAAGGTAAGTCTATAGCCTTACTTTTGGGTCGAAAATCGCCCAAAATCAGGCCTTTTAAAACTCCCGTTTTTCTCCTAAAATAGGCATCCTATAGCCCAAAATCTTTTCCCAATAGCATAAAAAGCCCAGAAATAGGCTAAATAATGCACAAAGACATCTATTTTGAAGAAAATATTCCTCCAAAAATCGACAAAAAGGTAAGTCTATAGCCTTACTTTTGGGTCGAAAATCGCCCAAAATCAGGCCTTTTAAAACTCCCGTTTTTCTCCTAAAATAGGCATCCTATAGCCCAAAATCTTTTCCCAATAGCATAAAAAGCCCAGAAATAGGCTAAATAATGCACAAAGACATCTATTTTGAAGAAAATATTCCTCCAAAAATCGACAAAAAGGTAAGTCTATAGCCTTACTTTTGGGTCGAAAATCGCCCAAAATCAGGCCTTTTAAAACTCCCGTTTTTCTCCTAAAATAGGCATCCTATAGCCCAAAATCTTTTCCCAATAGCATAAAAAGCCCAGAAATAGGCTAAATAATGCACAAAGACATCTATTTTGAAGAAAATATTCCTCCAAAAATCGACAAAAAGGTAAGTCTATAGCCTTACTTTTGGGTCGAAAATCGCCCAAAATCAGGCCTTTTAAAACTCCGTTTTTCTCCTAAAATAGGCATCCTATAGCCCAAAATCTTTTCCCAATAGCATAAAAAGCCCAGAAATAGGCTAAATAATGCACAAAGACATCTATTTTGAAGAAAATATTCCTCCAAAATCGACAAAAAGGTAAGTCTATAGCCTTACTTTTGGGTCGAAAATCGCCCAAAATCAGGCCTTTTAAAACTCCCGTTTTTCTCCTAAAATAGGCATCCTATAGCCCAAAATCTTTTCCCAATAGCATAAAAAGCCCAGAAATAGGCTAAATAATGCACAAAGACATCTATTTTGAAGAAAATATTCCTCCAAAATCGACAAAAAGGTAAGTCTATAGCCTTACTTTTGGGTCGAAAATCGCCCAAAATCAGGCCTTTTAAAACTCCCGTTTTTCTCCTAAAATAGGCATCCTATAGCCCAAAATCTTTTCCCAATAGCATAAAAAGCCCAGAAATAGGCTAAATAATGCACAAAGACATCTATTTTGAAGAAAATATTCCTCCAAAATCGACAAAAAGGTAAGTCTATAGCCTTACTTTTGGGTCGAAAATCGCCCAAAATCAGGCCTTTTAAAACTCCCGTTTTTCTCCTAAAATAGGCATCCTAT
Source organism: Chrysaora quinquecirrha (assembly GCA_014526335.1). Classification (NCBI taxonomy): domain Eukaryota; kingdom Metazoa; phylum Cnidaria; class Scyphozoa; order Semaeostomeae; family Pelagiidae; genus Chrysaora; species Chrysaora quinquecirrha. Next base: position 143,333 of record JACTAT010000141.1, read on the forward strand.
AGCCCAAAATCTTTTCCCAATAGCATAAAAAGCCCAGAAATAGGCTAAATAATGCACAAAGACATCTATTTTGAAGAAAATATTCCTCCAAAATCGACAAAAAGGTAAGTCTATAGCCTTACTTTTGGGTCGAAAATCGCCCAAAATCAGGCCTTTTAAAACTCCCGTTTTTCTCCTAAAATAGGCATCCTATAGCCCAAAATCTTTTCCCAATAGCATAAAAAGCCCAGAAATAGGCTAAATAATGCACAAAGACATCTATTTTGAAGAAAATATTCCTCCAAAAATCGACAAAAAGGTAAGTCTATAGCCTTACTTTTGGGTCGAAAATCGCCCAAAATCAGGCCTTTTAAAACTCCGTTTTTCTCCTAAAATAGGCATCCTATAGCCCAAAATCTTTTCCCAATAGCATAAAAAGCCCAGAAATAGGCTAAATAATGCACAAAGACATCTATTTTGAAGAAAATATTCCTCCAAAATCGACAAAAAGGTAAGTCTATAGCCTTACTTTTGGGTCGAAAATCGCCCAAAATCAGGCCTTTTAAAACTCCCGTTTTTCTCCTAAAATAGGCATCCTATAGCCCAAAATCTTTTCCCAATAGCATAAAAAGCCCAGAAATAGGCTAAATAATGCACAAAGACATCTATTTTGAAGAAAATATTCCTCCAAAAATCGACAAAAAGGTAAGTCTATAGCCTTACTTTTGGGTCGAAAATCGCCCAAAATCAGGCCTTTTAAAACTCCCGTTTTCTCCTAAAATAGGCATCCTATAGCCCAAAATCTTTTCCCAATAGCATAAAAAGCCCAGAAATAGGCTAAATAATGCACAAAGACATATGTTTTGAAGAAAATATTCCCTCCAAAAATCGACAAAAAAGGTAAGTCTATAGCCTTACTTTTGGGTCGAAAGTCGCCCAAAATGAAGCCTTTTTAAAACTCCCGTTTTTCTCCTAAAATAGGCATCCTATAGCCCAAAATCTTTTCCAAACATCATAAAAGGCCCAGAAATAGGCTAAATAATGCACAAAGACATCTATTTTGAAGAAAATATTCCCTCCAAAAATCGACAAAAAAGGTAAGTCTATAGCCTTACTTTTGGGTCGAAAATCGCCCAAAATCAGGCCTTTTTAAAACTCCCGTTTTTCTCATAAAATAGGCATCTTATAGCCCAAAATCTTTTCCCAATAGCAGAAAAAGCCCAGAATTAGGCTAAATAATGCACAAAGACATCTATTTTGAAGAAAATATTCCCTCCAAAAATCGACAAAAAAAAGGAAAGTCTATAGCCTTACTTTTGGGTCGAAAATCGCCCAAAATCAGGCCTTTTAAAACTCCGTTTTTCTCCTAAAATAGGCATCCTATAGCCCAAAATCTTTTCCCAATAGCATAAAAAGCCCAGAAATAGGCTAAATAATGCACAAAGACATCTATTTTGAAGAAAATATTCCTCCAAAAATCGACAAAAAGGTAAGTCTATAGCCTTACTTTTGGGTCGAAAATCGCCCAAAATCAGGCCTTTTAAAACTCCCGTTTTTCTCCTAAAATAGGCATCCTATAGCCCAAAATCTTTTCCCAATAGCATAAAAAGCCCAGAAATAGGCTAAATAATGCACAAAGACATCTATTTTGAAGAAAATATTCCTCCAAAATCGACAAAAAGGTAAGTCTATAGCCTTACTTTTGGGTCGAAAATCGCCCAAAATCAGGCCTTTTAAAACTCCTGTTTTTCTCCTAAAATAGGCATCCTATAGCCCAAAGTCTTTTCCCAATTGCACAAAAAGCCCAGAAATAGGCTAAATAATGCACAAAGACATCTATTTTGAAGAAAATATTCCCTCCAAAGATCGACAAAAAAGGTATGTCTATAGCCTTACTTTTGGGTCGAAAATCGCCCAAAATCAGGCCTTTTTAAAACTCCCGTTTTTCTCCTAAAATAGGCATCCTATAGCCCAAAATCTTTTCCAAATAGCATAAAAAGCCCAGAAATAGGCTAAATAATGCACAAAGACATCTATTTTGAAGAAAATATTCCCTCCAAAAATCGACAAAAAAGGTAAGTCTATAGCCTTACTTTTGGGTCGAAAATCGCCCAAAATCAGGCCTTTTAAAACTCCGTTTTTCTCCTAAAATAGGCATCCTATAGCCCAAAATCTTTTCCCAATAGCACAAAAAGCCCAGAAATAGGCTAAATAATGCACAAAGACATCTATTTTGAAGAAAATATTCCCTCCAAAAATCGACAAAAAAGGTAAGTCTATAGCCTTACTTTTGGGTCGAAAATCGCCAAAATCAGGCCTTTTAAAACTCCGTTTTTCTCCTAAAATAGGCATCCTATAGCCCAAAATCTTTTCCCAATAGCACAAAAAGCCCAGAAATAGGCTAAATAATGCACAAAGACATCTATTTTGAAGAAAATATTCCCTCCAAAAATCGACAAAAAAGGTAAGTCTATAGCCTTACTTTTGGGTCGAAAATCGCCCAAAATCAGGCTCTTTTAAAACTCCCGTTTTTCTCCTAAAATAGGCATCCTATAGCCCAAAATCTTTTCCCAATTGCACAAAACGCCCAGAAATAGGCTAATTAATGCACAAAGACATCTATTTTGAAGAAAATATTCCTCCAAAATCGACAAAAAGGTAAGTCTATAGCCTTACTTTTGGGTCGAAAATCGCCCAAAATCAGGCCTTTTAAAACTCCTGTTTTTCTCCTAAAATAGGCATCCTATAGCCCAAAATCTTTTCCCAATAGCATAAAAAGCCCAGAAATAGGCTAAATAATGCACAAAGACATCTATTTTGAAGAAAATATTCCTCCAAAAATCGACAAAAAGGTAAGTCTATAGCCTTACTTTTGGGTCGAAAATCGCCCAAAATCAGGCCTTTTAAAACTCCCGTTTTCTCCTAAAATAGGCATCCTATAGCCCAAAATCTTTTCCCAATAGCATAAAAAGCCCAGAAATAGGCTAAATAATGCACAAAGACATCTATTTTGAAGAAAATATTCCTCCAAAAATCGACAAAAAGGTAAGTCTATAGCCTTACTTTTGGGTCGAAAATCGCCCAAAATCAGGCCTTTTAAAACTCCGTTTTTCTCCTAAAATAGGCATCCTATAGCCCAAAATCTTTTCCCAATAGCATAAAAAGCCCAGAAATAGGCTAAATAATGCACAAAGACATCTATTTTGAAGAAAATATTCCTCCAAAAATCGACAAAAAGGTAAGTCTATAGCCTTACTTTTGGGTCGAAAATCGCCCAAAATCAGGCCTTTTAAAACTCCTGTTTTTCTCCTAAAATAGGCATCCTATAGCCCAAAATCTTTTCCCAATAGCACAAAAAGCCCAGAAATAGGCTAAATAATGCACAAAGACATCTATTTTGAAGAAAATATTCCTCCAAAAATCGACAAAAAGGTAAGTCTATAGCCTTACTTTTGGGTCGAAAATCGCCCAAAATCAGGCCTTTTAAAACTCCTGTTTTTCTCCTAAAATAGGCATCCTATAGCCCAAAATCTTTTCCCAATAGCACAAAAAGCCCAGAAATAGGCTAAATAATGCACAAAGACATCTATTTTGAAGAAAATATTCCCTCCAAAAATCGACAAAAAGGTAAGTCTATAGCCTTACTTTTGGGTCGAAAATCGCCCAAAATCAGGCCTTTTAAAACTCCGTTTTCTCCTAAAATAGGCATCCTATAGCCCAAAATCTTTTCCCAATAGCACAAAAAGCCCAGAAATAATGCACAAAGACATCTATTTTGAAGAAAATATTCCCTCCAAAAATCGACAAAAAGGTAAGTCTATAGCCTTACTTTTGGGTCGAAAATCGCCCAAAATCAGGCCTTTTAAAACTCCGTTTTTCTCCTAAAATAGGCATCCTATAGCCCAAAATCTTTTCCCAATAGCATAAAAAGCCCAGAAATAGGCTAAATAATGCACAAAGACATCTATTTTGAAGAAAATATTCCCTCCAAAAATCGACAAAAAAGGTAAGTCTATAGCCTTACTTTTGGGTCGAAAATCGCCCAAAATCAGGCCTTTTAAAACTCCCGTTTTTCTCCTAAAATAGGCATCCTATAGCCCAAAATCTTTTCCCAATAGCAGAAAAAGCCCAGAAATAGGCTAAATAATGCACAAAGACATCTATTTTGAAGAAAATATTCCCTCCAAAAATCGACAAAAAAGGTAAGTCTATAGCCTTACTTTTGGGTCGAAAATCGCCCAAAATCAGGCCTTTTTAAAACTCCCGTTTTTCTCCTAAAATAGGCATCCTATAGCCCAAAATCTTTTCCCAATAGCACAAAAAGCCCAGAAATAGGCTAAATAATGCACAAAGACATCTATTTTGAAGAAAATATTCCCTCCAAAAATCGACAAAAAAGGTAAGTCTATAGCCTTACTTTTGGGTCGAAAATCGCCCAAAATCAGGCCTTTTAAAACTCCGTTTTTCTCCTAAAATAGGCATCCTATAGCCCAAAATCTTTTCCCAATAGCATAAAAAGCCCAGAAATAGGCTAAATAATGCACAAAGACATCTATTTTGAAGAAAATATTCCTCCAAAAATCGACAAAAAGGTAAGTCTATAGCCTTACTTTTGGGTCGAAAATCGCCCAAAATCAGGCCTTTTAAAACTCCCGTTTTTCTCCTAAAATAGGCATCCTATAGCCCAAAATCTTTTCCCAATAGCATAAAAAGCCCAGAAATAGGCTAAATAATGCACAAAGACATCTATTTTGAAGAAAATATTCCCTCCAAAGATCGACAAAAAGGTAAGTCTATAGCCTTACTTTTGGGTCGAAAATCGCCCAAAATCAGGCCTTTTAAAACTCCTGTTTTTCTCCTAAAATAGGCATCCTATAGCCCAAAATCTTTTCCAAATAGCATAAAAAGCCCAGAAATAGGCTAAATAATGCACAAAGACATCTATTTTGAAGAAAATATTCCTCCAAAATCGACAAAAAGGTAAGTCTATAGCCTTACTTTTGGGTCGAAAATCGCCCAAAATCAGGCCTTTTAAAACTCCTGTTTTTCTCCTAAAATAGGCATCCTATAGCCCAAAATCTTTTCCCAATAGCACAAAAAGCCCAGAAATAGGCTAAATAATGCACAAAGACATCTATTTTGAAGAAAATATTCCTCCAAAATCGACAAAAAGGTAAGTCTATAGCCTTACTTTTGGGTCGAAAATCGCCCAAAATCAGGCCTTTTTAAAACTCCCGTTTTTCTCCTAAAATAGGCATCCTATAGCCCAAAATCTTTTCCCAATAGCACAAAAAGCCCAGAAATAGGCTAAATAATGCACAAAGACATCTATTTTGAAGAAAATATTCCCTCCAAAAATCGACAAAAAAGGTAAGTCTATAGCCTTACTTTTGGGTCGAAAATCGCCCAAAATCAGGCCTTGTTAAAACGCCAGTTTTTCTCCTAAAATAGGCATCCTATAGCCCAAAATCTTTTCCCAATAGCACAAAAAGCCCAGAAATAGGCTAAATAATGCACAAAGACATCTATTTTGAAGAAAATATTCCCTCCAAAAATCGACAAAAAAGGTAAGTCTATAGCCTTACTTTTGGGTCGAAAATCGCCCAAAATCAGGCCTTTTTAAAACTCCCGTTTTTCTCCTAAAATAGGCATCCTATAGCCCAAAATCTTTTCCCAATAGCAGAAAAAGCCCAGAAATAGGCTAAATAATGCACAAAGACATCTATTTTGAAGAAAATATTCCCTCCAAAAATCGACAAAAAGGTAAGTCTATAGCCTTACTTTTGGGTCGAAAATCGCCCAAAATCAGGCCGTTTTAAAACTCCCGTTTTTCTCCTAAAATAGGCATCCTATAGCCCAAAATCTTTTCCCAATAGCACAAAAAGCCCAGAAATAGGCTAAATAATGCACAAAGACATCTATTTTGAAGAAAATATTCCTCAAAAATCGACAAAAAAGGTAAGTCTATAGCCTTACTTTTGGGTCGAAAATCGCCCAAAATCAGGCCTTTTAAAACTCCGTTTTTCTCCTAAAATAGGCATCCTATAGCCCAAAATCTTTTCCCAATAGCACAAAAAGCCCAGAAATAGGCTAAATAATGCACAAAGGCATCTATTTTGAAGAAAATATTCCCTCCAAAAATCGACAGAAAAGGTAAGTCTATAGCCTTACTTTTGGGTCGAAAATCGACCAAAATCAGGCCTTTTTAAAACTCCCGTTTTTCTCCTAAAATAGGCATCCTATAGCCCAAAATCTTTTCCCAATCGCAAAAAAAGCCCAGAAATAGGCTAAATAATGCAAAAAGACATCTATTTTGAAGAAAATATTTCCTCCAAAAATCGACAAAAAAGGTAAGTCTATAGCCTTACTTTTGGGTCGAAAATCGCCCAAAATCAGGCCTTTTTAGAACTCCCGTTTTTCTCTAGGCATCCTATAGCCCAAAATCTTTTCCCAATAGCAGAAAAAGCCCAGAAATAGGCTAAATAATGCACAAAGACATCTATTTTGAAGAAAATATTCCCTCCAAAAATCGACAAAAAAGGTAAGTCTATAGCCTTACTTTTGGGTCGAAAATCGCCCAAAATCAGGCCTTTTTAAAACTCCCGTTTTCTCCTAAAATAGGCATCCTATAGCCCAAAATCTTTTCCCAATAGCACAAAAAGCCCAGAAATAGGCTAAATAATGCACAAAGACATCTATTTTGAAGAAAATATTCCTCCAAAATCGACAAAAAAGGTAAGTCTATAGCCTTACTTTTGGGTCGAAAATCGCCCAAAATCAGGCCTTTTTAAAACTCCCGTTTTTCTCCTAAAATAGGCATCCTATAGCCCAAAATCTTTTCCCAATAGTATAAAAAGCCCAGAAATAGGCTAAATAATGCACAAAGACATCTATTTTGAAGAAAATATTCCCTCCAAAAATCGACAAAAAAGGTAAGTCTATAGCCTTACTTTTGGGTCGAAAATCGCCCAAAATCAGGCCTTTTTAAAACTCCCGTTCTTCTCCTAAAATAGGCATCCTATAGCCCAAAATCTTTTCTCAATAGCATAAAAAGCCCAGAAATGGGCTAAATAATGCACAAAGACATCTATTTTGAAGAAAATATTCCCTCCAAAAATCGACAAAAAAGGTAAGTCTATGGCCTTACTTTTGGGTCGAAAATCGCCCAAAATCAGGCCTTTTTAAAACTCCCGTTTTCTCCTAAAATAGGCATCCTATAGCCCAAAATCTTTTCCCAATAGCATAAGAATCCCAGAAATAGGCTAAATAATGCACAAAGACATCTATTTTGAAGAAAATATTCCCTCCAAAAATCGACAAAAAAGGTAAGTCTATAGCCTTACTTTTGGGTCGACAATCGCCCAAAATCAGGCCTTTTCAAAACTCCCGTTTTTCTCCTAAAATAGGCATCCTATAGCCCAAAATCTTTTCCCAATTGAATAAAAAGCCCAGAAGTATGCAAAACAACGCGTAAAATCCTCAATTTTGATGAAAAATTTGCTGCAAAAATTAACCAAAATGCGAGTCCATACCCCTTTGCCAATTTTTATCATCAAAATTGATTCCACAAAAGTTTTATGATTCATATTAAAAAAATTCAGAAAAGACACAAATAAGCAAAAATTATCAATTCCTCTTTTTTCATAATCTGACATGATTCTGAATAGCTATATAATAGTAGCAAAGTATGTACATAAAATTTAAGTTTATTGCTTTAAATGTTGATAAAGATTAACAGTGAAGCACTGGGCGGGGGGTTTCTTGGCTAAATTTGGGTTGTGGCTAGAGTGATTTCTACCAATACACTTGGCTAGACAAATACGCTCGAAATGATTGGTCTTAAGTCTGAAAATTCAAAGATCGACTTAGTCCTTTTACCAGTTTCTTAGCATCATTTTTAGCGGCGTTT
>JACTAT010000141.1:152191-171925 GCA_014526335.1 Chrysaora quinquecirrha
TGTGCTAGTCTTGGTAGTGATAGAGATGGTCATGATTATGTGGTGGTTGTGATAGGCCTGATCGTGGTGATGGTTGTAGGGTGGTTGTGGTGGTGGTCATGGGGGTGGTTGTGGTGGTGGTCATGGGGGTGGTCGTGGTGATGGTTATAGGAGTGGTTGTGGTGGTGGTGATAGGGGTGGTCATGGTGATGGTTGTAGGGGCGATTGTGGTGCTGGTGTCGATCCTTTAGATTTTGCCGCAGCCACACCGTCAATGATGGTGATGGTAATCATGATGATCATGAAGATTATGATAATGATGACGATTTGCTTTGAAAACTGTTTTGAAATTGCCGCTCTTGCCCAGACTCAATTATCGACGATGAGAATGTTTGAAATGTCATTAATTGAACCAATGTGGCAATTTGCCATCAAATTTTGCGAAAACAAATATGAGTCATGGAAGAACAATTGTCACATGACCCCAGATTGACAAAAGTGCATTGTGAAAAACCAACTGCAAATTGCGCATCAATGGCCGAGACAATGGCCCTAATGGCATTCTTGACAATGGCCCTATTGTTACACGTTTTCCATTGTTCAAGCGTTGGTTAGTTAGTTAGTTAGTTAGTGACACGCCACCCCACACCAATGTGTTCGAAATTCTTCGAACACAAAAATCAGCGAAAAGCATGCTCCAAAATGTCAAAAATACACTGCATAAGATTAAAGTAACAGTCAAAACCCTTTCAAAATATCCCTTGTGACAACCGGCTTTAGAAAAAGTACCTACTTTCAATACCCGGCACTAGAAAAAAGGGGCGAAATCGATACCCGGGAAGGAGTGCACATCCCGTCAACAAAATATACCAAGTACCTCCCCCCCTGGGAGTGCTAGACATTCCTTATAAGTTTCTTCAAATTCGCTATCCACAATTCACAATGGTATAGAAAAATTCTGAATTGAAAATTCGCTCGACAAAGGGGCAATCAAGGGCTACTTAAAACCTTTAAGGGGAAGGGGCTTTCGATACGCTGTGCTTCTCAACGTTATTTTAAGTACTTAACAGGTGCTGTGGCATCGTGGCCTAATCAAGCTCTAATCCAGCTGGCTCGTTATTTCGATTGCAAAATCGTCTCTCTTTCTTGTTGTCATTTAGATATCATTGCTTGCCGTGCGTAGCAATTTCAAAAGTCCGCAAGCACCACATGCATGTCGCATGTACTGAAACTGAATACCCTTCCCATCATAGTTACAAATGACGACGAATTAGTAAATAGTGGTGATAGCGCAATGGCAGGAGAAGATTCTTTAAAATGTGACGCTTAAAGGCCTGTTCAGTCCTCGACTTTCACTCGACGACCAGTTTTTACACTCGTTCAAGGGATGTCGAGCTGTGCTGAGTGATGTCAAGATTTGTCCACGAAACTTTCTTGCTTCTATATTTTCTTGCTGCCATATTTTCTTGCTTCTATACTTTTTATATAGGTCAAAAGTAGATCTACTTGAACCTTCACCAGTACAGACCGAAAGCAGATCTACTTCCAACCTTCACCTAACTTTAAGTACAGGCCAAAGGTAGATCTACTTCCAACCTTCGCCTAACTTTAAGTACAGGTCAAAAGTAGATCTACTTCCAACCTTCGGCTAACTTTAAGTACAGGTCAAAAGTAGATCTACTTCCAACCTTCACCTAACTTTAAGTACAGGCCAAAAGCAGATCTACTTCCAACCTTCACCTAACTTAAAATGAAAGTTAAAAGTAGATCTACTTCGAACCTTCATCTTATTTGGTGCTTGATTCTTTGCTGTAGATGTTTATGTTCGTCTTAAATTTCTGCCACAGGATTGACCAATAATATGGTGTTTTACCGGTTGCTATGGAAATGGCTTAAAATAGAATCAAAATTGCTGATAGGAAAACTCAGCATGCCCGATTACCTACATGCTCATAGAAAAAGTTACTTTTTTTTTACCTTACCTAGCCTCTTAAAAGACATTAATCTTCGAGAATAGAGAGTATTTCTATAAGAAGCTGATTTGAGACCTAGCTCTAGACACTCACAAAATTTAAGAAACGTATAGAAATGCAAAGCAAAATAACTAAGAAACCAGTGATATTCAAACTCTGTCTCTAACTGGAGAAAATGACGAAACAACTCATTTTTAACATATTTTCAGACATTTCAACTCTTATCTCTCTTGTCCCTTTTCCTGTTTTCCTTTTTTTGGAAAACAACACGTGTGGTATAATAGAACTTTAAGCAGCCCCTTAATACCTTATAGTATCTATAGTAATATTCGGCCTAAAATAGGGTCGAATATTAAGAAACTTTAGAACGAGGCCTTGATCTAGGTTTCTTATAAAAAAGCGTATGCAAACAAATTTGATCAATGTTGGAACAAAGGTTTTCAACCCTCTTCAATACATTAAATAGACTTTTCCTGTCATGCCCATTCCATCACGATAATTAAACATTTATTACATTTGTTGATATATTTAGTTAGTTAAATAATTCTAGTTTGTACTTATATGCACTTTCCTTGAAAATTGACATTCTTTCAAGTGAATGGTGTTTGCTTGCTGTCTTATGACTGGCCTTTTCTTTCCGAAATCTGCGATCCTGTAAACTATGCTCCAGCCCCGTTAAATAATCACAAAATCTATGATCCTGTAGTGGTATTCAAGCCTCGTTAAACAATATAGCAAAATCTGCGCTCCTGTAGCTATGATTCATCTCCGATTTAAAGAATCGCAAAATCTGCAATCCGGTAACAATGTTTCAGCCCCGTTAAACATTCGCAAAACTTACGATCCTTGTTACGGTGTTCCACCCTCGTTAAACAATCGCAAAATCTAGCTACGATCCCGTAGCTAACTGTGGTCCAGCGCAGTCAAACAATCGCAAAATCTACGATCCTTGCAACGATGTTCCACCCTCGTTAAACAATCGCAAAATCTAGCTACGATCCCGTGGGTAACTGTGATCCAGCCCAGTCAAACAATCGCAAAATCTAAGATCCTGTAAAGGTGTTAAGCGGGTGCCTCTCCGGAGAGGACCGCATGCATTCTTAAACGGAAAACCCTGAAAAAGCGGGGAAAAGTGTATGAAACAATTCAAAGCTGAAGAGTTAACTGTGACGCAGAATTTCAAACCTTTGGGTACTGGCCAAACGATCAAACATTGTTGGTCAAATATTTAAGATTTGCTTTACAAGCGATGTTTGACCGTTTGACCCTTTGGCAACGTCGCTAAAATTGATTGAGAATTGCTTTAACCAAAAAATGTTTCATGACCAATGTTTTGTTATACGGTCAAACGATCAAACATTTTGTTGGTCAAGCAAATTTCCTATGTTTGACGAACAAGGTTTTATCGTTTCTTGAGTATAGAGATATGACGTAAATACGACTCGAAGTGGATCATTCAGCCCTGCCTTTACGTTTTGTAACCTGCTTGTGACGTCATTCTTGTCAAAATTGTCGTTATTTCATGACTGTGGTTGGATTTGCGATTGATGTTACGTGTATTGTTTCAGTGGCAGAAAATCAGAATAGATCCAAGTTTTTATATTCACTGATCCAAGCCCTTACTATGACATGTCATGATCCCAATAGACAAATCCCAGAGTGGCGTTTAGTTTCTTTGAGTTTTATTTTAATCTCAATATCAATCCTTTTAATTCCAAAGCATAACAAACTATAAGCCTGAAACGCCGTAAAAGAGCTCTCATTTTCTTAACTTCAGAGTATTAAATTGTCTATCTAGTATTCTGATACCATGAATGTAAGTAAGACTAGTAAATACTATGGATTGTGAGAATGGAGATTTCATTATGACTGTATCTGGAGGGGGTCTTTGGGGGGTATCAAAACCCGAAAACCCGGGAAGAAAATTGGGACAAACCCGAAAACCCGGATGACCTTAGTTTCAACAACTCTTGTAAGAATTTTATACAGTGATATCCCTTGTGAGGCTTAAAACCCGAAAACCAGCACATTTTTACTACAAGACCCGAAACCCGAGCTAGAAAAATTGCAATACCTGTTGCCTGTTAAATATACTTGACCCGAAAATCCGCACGATTTTTTGGAAAAACTCGAAAATCCGAGGGCAAAATTTGTCAAACCCGCAACCCGTGAAATCCCAAAGCCCCCCTATATCTGGTCCTACTCTGGATCTCGCTTAGACAAACGCAGTTCCAAATTGAAACTTTACCAAACTACTACAGATATTCATCCCGTTTACGCGGGACTCTGTTGATCCTCTAAGTTGCTGTGGCGTCGTTCTCAAATACTGCTAGCTCCCAGGAGCTCAGCGAGGTCGGGGCTGGAGACCCCATCACGGCAGCGTCACGACCCCCAACCAGGGTGAAGGTCTAGTTGGTTCATCTTCTTCTGATATCCTGGCGACTATCGCTGAATACACCATTTCACCTTCACCTTCTTCTGTTGTTAAAATCTTCTATTCGTTGTGTGGTCTCGATGTGGTCTCTGTGGCGCAATGGTTAGCGTGCTGGACTCACAACGAAAATGTTGTGGGTTCGAGCCACGGTCTTTCCACTTGTGTTGCAGAGATAACAACCTTGGGCAAGTTGTTAACACAAATGTGCCTCTCTCCACCCAGGTGTATAAATGGGTACCTGGTCGGTAGTTATGGGCGCCGTGTGTGGCTGCACCCTGCTATATGCTAATGCATCCAGACCAGGGGTATAGTGTAAAGTCGACTGAGTAGCCCTAGGCTAGTAGTAGACTCAAAAACGGCAACTTTACTTTACTTTAGTTTCGTTCTCGTTTTAGCTACCATTAGGAACCGTTCTCAGCCGTTTTAATGGACCTGAGCGGGAAAAGTTTCACATTGGAACACTTTTAAAAGCGTTACCAGTCCCTTTACGGATAGATTATCCCATAGAAATGGCTTTTTCGAACATATAAGGATCCACAAGGTGCCGTGAAAACCAGAGGCCTAACTGCACTAGGCCGGGAACAGCAGCAGTTTCACTTGGAACTTTCTCTTTGCTTGAAACAGACCTAGTGTCCACAGGGTCTTCAATATTGCATACAAATAGTAATGCATGGAACCAGACCCCCACTGCACTACACAGCCCGCTCAGCAAGAGCTGCCATCATTCACAACAACTATTTTTTGATTTTACAATATTTTGAATGAATTGAATTGAAATGAAGGCAGCGAAAACTACACTATGGTAATAATTCTAAGTAATGCATACACAAAGTCAGAAATTCTATCGCAGGAATTGAACTCTTTGCAACTATCAAGTGCATTATAAATCAAAAAGCACAGAACCTCGTGTTGAACGTGATAAATTTGATTCTAGTAAGTAATTAAATATATGCAGTTTTGTATATTTGGTTAGCTGAATTAACACCAATAAGAAATTTTGACTTTATTAGTTTCTCATCCAACCAATAACGCATTCACTTCGTCAATTTACGTATCTTGGTTACATTGTGCCATAAAATTGTACGCAAGATGTTCTAGGACTTATTTAACCAATCTGACACATAATCAATTGGCTCTAATGTGTTCCTCCATAATACAGTCAACTCTCTTTGTCTCGAGTAACCTCTTCACAGAATAAGAGGAACAGGCAGAAGGCCAGCTGATGTCGGAATGCTTTGAATTTTCATATCATGGATTTTAGTGCGAGAAAACAATAGAAAACAATAGCCTGTGCATCAAAATCGATTCTATGTCATTGAAAAGTCTTTTGTTTGTATCGACTTAGCCTCGTTTGCATGCCTGACACAGGAAATCGCTTGAGCAAGTCTCTTGGGAAACTCGCTGCATAATACGTCCCACAACTTCGTTCGATGCTGTTGTTGTTGTTTTCTACAACCGGTCAGTGTGTCTGTTGGAGTGACAAATGAAAATAAGGGGAGCGTAAACTAGAGACTTGTGTCGTGATGCTGTGCTGTGCCTTCGATCTCGAACTGGAGTCTCGGTTCACTGGGCGTTTCGGCCACAGAATTTTCTCTCCACATCTCGAACTTCTATGTCCCGAACTTTTATGTTTCGAACAGGATTTCGGTCTCCAGTCGATGTTTCTCTCCCTTTGTCGAACTTTCACGCGTTCATTGCAAAAGACCGTGATAAAGATGCATTGGGAGGAATAGTTTTAAATCAGCAAGCTCAGCAAATTTCAGAGAAAAGAAAACTCATGAAAAAATATTGTTTGAATTTGCTTCCGAGCTGCTCGGATTATCGAGGATGCACTGTACCTAGCTACTTGCTTTAGTTCATTCGTTCGTACAATTCGCTTCATTCCTTTCAAGTTTACGTAGTTATAATTTAAGATAAAAAGATAAAGACGTGTATAGGTATATTTCGGAAAAAGTTTTCTCCTTGCTTTTATGATCTTAACGCTACCTTAGAAGGTACCGACAATTTACGGCCTTTACAGATTCTGAAGGGGTGGGGTTCAGTTGCCTCTCTCAATTCCTTAAAATACACAACTGTCCTATCATATTAACACTTTTCAGAAAGATGTCCGCGATTCTTGTTGAAACAAAAGGATTGTCAAAGGATTTCGGATTAAAACAATAGGATTCCAAACAAAGGTGTACCAAATTCCCATAAAGTGAATCCCCCTCGGAAGGGACAAAAGGTAAGAAGCTTAGATTTAACAGAATCATAGGCACAGGAAGCAGAGGAGGGGGCGGCGAGGGGGGGAGCGAGGGCAATGCCCTTCTAAGACTGTAAAACCATTAAAAATTCTGCCTGAGTTCAAACAAAAGCCAACGAATCCAACAACCCCTTAGATTTTATCTTCAACTACGCGAACGAACCGAATTGCCATCTCTCCGTCTCTCAAACTGCGTATCTAAGCTAATACGTTTACAGCGCATTATGCTACAGTGCTGTTAACTATTAAAACCTTTGTATTTGCAGATTTCGAAGAAGCGAGAAGAAACAACATTGCACAGTTAAAAGGAGAGCATCTCATGTTGGAAAAAATAATCACCTAAAATTAAATCAAATAAATGCTTCTGCTCAGAAATGAGAAAGATGAAATAAAGGTATTATGGGAAAAGAGGAATAAAATTTGGTTTCACTGTTAGTGGCTAACATATTGATGTTACAAACAGTATGTACGGAACAAATATAATTCGAAGCAACAACAACAACAATTTAGACAGCTGCATTAAATTGATTGACGGGCGGCATCAATGACCAACAAAGTTTCGCTCAAATGTGCACAAGTGCTGTAGTCGAAGGTGCTGTGGCATCGTGGTGTAATCCAGCTGACTCGTGGTGTCAGAAGCTCAGTTGGGTCGGGGTTCGAGCCCAGCAACGGTAGCGTCACGGCCAGGGTCGAGGTCTCGATTAGTTAACCTACTACTGAGATCCTAGCAACTGGCGCTAAAACACCATTTCACCACCTTTCACCTTTACAAGTGTCATTCGAGGCCACTGACTTCAGGGTAACTCTTATTGCAGTCGTTGGGTTATGTTTGAATGACCCCCAACAGGAGGAAAGGGTAGCTACTTTGTTTCAGCTTTATGCTGTCATAATGCCATTTTGTAAGGAAGGAACCGAGGGTCGAGAAAGAAATCACCATTCCCAACCCTGCCATGTACACTTAAAATCCTTTTGTTTGAACGGGAATCTCTCACGCCTTTCGAAGAGTGAAATTGAGTGGAATGCCCCTCGGACGATTGGGTCCTCTCCCTCCCTCCCACTTTGTCCTGCTCAGCTGCCATCCTTTTACCCCCATAGCGTCACCTATCTAAAAAGCACTACTAAAGAGCGAAATTTTGTCTTAAAAATGCTCTTACTCTTACCAGAGTTAAAACATATTAAAAACACACACGTAAAACGAATTAAAAATATAAAGGAGACAAATGGAACAAAAGTCCATTAAAGTCCCTTGTTCTTACATTTGTAAAGCTAAAGAATTAAGAATTATAAGAACATCTTTGTTTTGATCTAAAAACACAATGACTCTGTGGAGGTAAGCAGCGCCATTATACCTCCCATCACGTGGATTTATGCCATCAACATAGATGAGACAAAACAAGATAAAGAAATTAATGCGCAGGCGTACACCATAGAGATACCCCTGCGAAGGCGCTTATTCAAACATCAAGAAATTAGATTGCCAAAGGGAAAGTCTTGGGAAAATTCATCAATGTTAACTTATGAGCATTGCGAATGTTTTATTTTTTCAATTAGTTGAGGAAACAGTGAAATGATCAAAGTAGAAAATCATGTTTTTCAATGTATCGGTGCCTTCTTTCAAAGAATGAATTTCTTTCAATTTAAACGATATTTTGGTTTCGGAGCTTAGCTGCTTGGTTAGGTACGAAAAAAGCCTTTTGAATTCTTTTATCTGATGATTTCAATGCAAGAAATAGTTCAATTTGTTCATTTTGAAAAGAAATGGCGGTTACACGTCGTGTAAGAACAACATCCCTAAGAATCCCCTAAAGCATGGCACAATACGACACAGACAACAGCTCTTTTCTCGTAGATCAAATAAATCCTAGTGTATGCTTTTGTTAAGTTCACCATCCTTTTGTGATTTCCTCGCCGCTATTTGACTGTCAGAAACAAAATAAAATTTGGAAAGATAGCGCCCTCATGCGTCAAACAATATTGACAGAAACGAGGCTATGAGTTAGCCGTGCGGCTCCTGTTTGAAATTGGTTTTCAACGTTGACGGCTTCGCTGTGAAGCAAGTAAAAGCCAATAATTTTCAAGCTACGTCATATTTCTGTGATTTTGTGAATTTATGTAAGATCATACCAAGTCCTAAACTGCCGTTTTTCATTTACAGTTCTTTTTCACAAAATCGAGCAAAGCTAACATCGCTAAATGTTTTCTCAAGAAGCGGGATTTTGTAAAGGAAGGCCGTCAAAAGACGCAGATAAAATTGTGTTTTCTTAAATTATTTTCATAAAGGATATGACTGTATAAACGTGACTGAAAAAGCTACAAGTAAAACTAATAGACCATTTCAACTAAGGGCCTCGTTTTCAAAAAAATTGAAAATAAGGTCATAGAGAAATTTCGATTTCAGATTCCAATTCAGCACCTTCTTTTCAGTATCGAGGCAAATTTTTACGCTTCTAGTCCTAAGATAATGATTTTATAGGTGTTAAAAGTTTGAAATTGTATAAAGGATTTGACCGTGAAAAATCGCCGAGGTTAAATATTACAGCCTCAATCATTTTACACGCTCAAACTAAATTTTCAAACTTTAAATCGCTATAGAATCAACATGAGAAGGACTAGAAGCCTGAAAATTTGGCACAACACTAAAAAGAAGGTGCTGAATTCGAAATTTCTCTATGACCTAATTTTAAACTTTTTTGAAAACAAGGCCCCAAGTTGAAATGGTCTATTTCAATCGTGTTTAGGCAAACAAAAGCTACTCCATTTATGCCCGATGCGCACGCAAACCATGCATTATTCAACGTCTTTGATTGGCTAAGACGTCGCTAGGATGACCAATGAGAAAGCGTGATTCAGTGAAGCAGTCTCGAATACAGCATGGAGCTCAGATTTCACTCATGGATACAGATATTCTGTTTTAATTCATTTCTAGATTTTCATATCTGCCAATCAAGCGACATAGATTTTATCATGTGGCAATGTATAAACAATTATATTAGTGAATGAAATACACAATTCCCACATGTTTTCCACGATACAGTAGTTACAACAAGGGGTACTCAGTGGTAACTCTGAGTTAACCCCTAAGAGAGTGAACAAGAGGACGACGCACTGCACTTTATCGGCCTTTGTAACCTCAGCCCCGAAGCTTGCTTTGATTTGTTCATTTTGAGAAAATTTCCGCCTCGATAGGAATGATCAAATAAAAGTAAAAAAAGTAGCGCCACAGCGTACTGTTAAAACGATGAATTTTAGGGATAATGGGGATTTCAGGTAAAAGACAAAGGGATTATTTTTAGAGTTCACGAGCACCCCTTGGAGTTCATGACCACCCCTCAGACCACGACGAACTTGAAAAGTAAACCAAATTGAGAAATTTAAAAACGAAAAATTAGAATTTTAAATATTATGTCAAAAACTGACATAACTCTAAATGTATGCTATACCATGCTCAAATACGCGGTCCGATGTACCCTCAAAAGCGCGAATGTTTGCTAACATAACAAATAGTCTTTGTACACAATGATTTTAGGTACGTGTGCGTGGAATGAATGAGCAAGCCTGAGAAATAGTGGTTTAGTAGGCCTGTTTGATTTTGTAGTATTAGAGGTGTAGCTTTGACAACATGATCACACCACAAGACTGCAGCAAATTTCAATAGAATATTTACAAAGTTTAAGATAAGCGCTAAGGAGGCATGGAAACTGAAGGTTTTCCATCAGAGAGAAACCCTGCGAGGAAAACATCTTTTTTTTTAACGAAACTTTGCCGCTCTTTTCAATTTGATCGCTTGCGCCGCGCGAAAAAAGAGTGTATGCATTGAAGCATACAAAAGGTACATTAAAATATACCCGTATATACCTCATCTCCCATTCAGGTATATTTGAAATTGGGAAGGTATAATTTATTGTATGCGTTTTGTACTGTGTGTTTATTTGTATACAAGTAAACAAATTTGGTACCGTGAGGCGGACAGGGACCCGGGTTTCTCTTAAAACATAAGGGTCTTCGTCGAGTTCTGAATCAAACTAGGGAGAGACATGGATGTGGAGGAGGAAAACAGTAGGTCGAACGTCGAAGATGCCTATTTCTAGAGAGTCTGAAAAAAGACGCATGTCTCTAGGGGCGTCATAACTACAAGGCACTTATCGAGAGGCATCTTACTCTTAAAAAGGCGTAAGAGACTAAGAGACGAGATAAAACAACGACTATGGTCAGATCAAACTAACCAACTGCTTTGAATAGAAATGACAAAGTGAAACTAAAGAGAATGTCAGCTACTTATTGGGGGAAGCGAGTCCCCTTGCAACCAGTGTCTATATGGCCTCCCCATACAATTCCTTCTCAATGAAAGACTCTTTCATGAAAAATTCAATCCACAATGGAATACCCGACGTTGTCCCACTGTGACCCTAGCAAAACAACCTTTGGAAAATAACTCAAATGCCTCGTTTTCAAACGCCTTTCTGTACACTTAAATCATTGTGCACCCTGTACCTTGATCAAGTAAAAATCCATCGAATTTCCATCTTCCATTACACTCTTTTTTTTATAAGAATATTGTTTATAAGAATATTCAGGCTCAGAATCATCCTATTTTTAAGAATATTGTAAGAATATGCTCAGTCTCAGCTCTCCCATATTTCTGTCTCATTTTTCAGCAGATGCCTGTTTTGCAATGTTAGAACGAAACTTCATCATTGTTAACAACATTCTTTTTGTTATAATAGTTAAATATTTCTTTCGCTCGACCATATGAGGTGATTTTTCTTTTAACCATGTTCACCTAAAACCGCATATCAGATTTGAAAAATAAGAATACTTTAAGAATATATTCAGGCTCAAAATGAATATTTTTTCAGAATATTGAGGCTCGACAAAATTTATAGTATTCTTATAAAAAAAAGAGTGTATTGCCATGCATTGCAAGTTATTTCTGATTTGACATATAATCTAATTCCAATTTCTTTACTTTATAAACTAATTTCATTAATTATTTACGAATTATGCGAGTAAACATTTTTCAGATGCGAAAGTTGAAAAGAAATACTTTTTCGAGTTTTTAGTCCAGCAGTGACGCATGAAAAATTGAAAAACTTTTGAATTAAATATTATAGGTCGATCTTTGAAAGTAGCACGGAACAGCTTATGAGCAATGTTTCCAACAGGAAATTAATGAATAAATAATGTATATTCAATAGGAAACGCAAAAGCAACTTTCAGCACGAAAAAAACTAACATCTATGCCAAGTAGCTGGCTGACACAACGTCTTTCGCAAAAGGATTTTTCTCAAGGGGTATTTCGCGCGGACCCCCATATGGGGTGGGGGGGACTGGGAAAAAGTACCGTAGGAAACAGTGCTGTAGGAAGAGGAAAATTGGGGGGGGGCGGGCTGAATTGTTCATAAAACAATAGGAACACCAGGCAAGTATACAAATAATACTATACCGTATACAACAATGGAATTAATAGATTACTCTCCCAAAAAAAATAGTGGCTACGAGGGTGCCTCTATCAACCCATGAGTGATGTTTTCTAAAAACCTTTAACAAGTGGGTTTTGAGACGTACCTTAATAACAGAGCTAAAGACGGATGTAACATACTGTAAATCCAAAGAGTCGAGAGGAGCGTAAAAAGTCAACAGAAAAATGTCTTAAGCCATCAGATCAATACTCAGTTATCAAGATATTCTGTCTTTGAGCAAGATAAAAATTGCCACGGAAAATTAA
Organism: Chrysaora quinquecirrha; assembly: GCA_014526335.1. Lineage (NCBI taxonomy): Eukaryota > Metazoa > Cnidaria > Scyphozoa > Semaeostomeae > Pelagiidae > Chrysaora > Chrysaora quinquecirrha. Next base: position 164,545 of record JACTAT010000141.1, read on the forward strand.
ACCAATCTACATATAGTTACAAAGGCATGTAGCGAGTTAACACACGCAAATCGTGCTTTAAATACAAGTACAAATGCACGGTATACGTGAGTTTATAAATACACGTTTCTTTTAGGCCAATAAGTTCTTTCTAGCTACAATGTACACACATTGGAATGATAGTAATAGATTGTAAAAGGTGATGATAATCAAAAACCTCTATTTACAAAATGACCTACAATTAGGATACCCGTGCAGTACACGTGCAATACTTTCATAAAACACATGACTTCCTAGCTGTACCCGTAAAAAATCTTATAAATAAAAAAGCAAAATACTTTCCTGAACAAGAAACGGATCTTTTAAGTTTTCACACTTGCATGTGACACAGAAGGCTGATATTAAAACCATTTATCTGGGTTAAAAAACAGCAGACCTCGCTTACAGCGACTGTAATTTGAAATATAACACACGCACATAATTATGCACAGTTAATGACATGATATTCAATGTTTTTCAGCTGCCGTCTCTTCCCATTTTCCTGCATATTTCAGATTAAACTGTATCAGGAAAATCGCTCTTGTTAATTAGAAAATAGCTGATTCACAATAGAACTTAATTAAGTAGGGGCAAGGAGTTTTACTAAGGGGCACACTTTTTAAATACCTAAACAACTGGCCAATAAGCAACTAGGGCTGAGATTTTTGTCAAACGTTTTGGTTCTCGTTTTGGTTGAGCTTTCTTTACACAGAACATAATTGCAAACTTGTCTTCCACATTGAAAAGCAAGAAAATAGCCAAATATGAGGTTTAGGGGGTACCAGTCATTCTGCAAGCACTGAAATACTATAAAGAACTAGGCTGCTTGGATTCTCATAAATATATATTATATATTATATATATATATCAAATGGGCATATGTTGTGCCGTCTGAAAATGCTTCAGTTTGTTATAAGTCAGTTTCTTGGTGGTGGGGTAATACTGTATAGCTACTAGATATTCAAACTTCAAAGCAATTTTGAGGGCTGGACCAAAAGTCCAGTTGCTTAGTTGAGAAAATTTCACTCTCTTTAATCTAGGAGCTTTTTCATGTTTACACTCGTAAGAAACTTCTTATATCTGAGAAACTTTCACCTTGTTAAGATTGTTCGTCTTTTCATACTTTTTTCAATCGCGGGTTCCTTTCCTAGTACATTTAAAACCTTGCAAGAAACATTAAGCGTAGTAAAAGTGTCCAAGCGTAAGAGACGAAAAACGTCTTTAAAAAAATGAGCATTCCATGAAAAAAGTCTGGATTCAAATTGAAAATGAAATGAAAAAACAATATTTTGGATACCCCCAACAGAAAAGGAGAGAACTTCCTCCCAAAGAGCGAAAACAGAATAGCCAAAAGCACCCTAAACAAAATTTGGATTACTACTTTTCTTCACAAATCCAATAATGACAGGCTAGTTACCATAAGAAGAGTCCTTTTCAAAGTATTAAAAACATCATTTCATAATGTCTTATTGTTGCCTTATGTACACAGGATAAGAGTTATATTCTTATAACATTGGTTTGAGTTTAATCGGCCGCTGTACATTTGTGGTAAAACTTTTGTTATTGATAACAATTAACTATTACGATGGAATATAATTCCAGAAAACAATGTATTTTTCAAGTCCGAGACCATTTGCAGCACGATGACATGCAAATCTGAAAATGGCATTAGAACTGCCACACACGTGCTACGGTTAACTTTACAAAGCATAAAAATAAGCTAGGCCATTGTAAGTTTATAAAATGTCTCTCAAATAACCCTTTTGTACGACTAAACAATTTATCAACACATGCTTTCTCATGCCTCCACAATTAAGCACTATAACAAAAACAATGTCTACTCCATATAAAATCCCTTGACAGCCCATGCTATGTGAACAAATAGAGACGATACCGAGATACAAAAAAACGTAAAAACTATAGATAAAAATGTTTTAAGTACTTAAAGCAGTACAGGAACATAGGCGACTTGCCTTGAAACGTCCTGCTGTGGCTGCCAGACTCTGCCACCACTACCAGATGTAGAATGCATGTTTTCCGTCGAAGACATTGCATAGCTTGCTGTAGTCGTGTTTGCACCCAAATTCTGAGTTGGTTTAGAGACTGCAGGCTCTGTAGATGAAATCACAGATCTTTGTTGTTGTTCTTCAGCTGACGGGTATCGTAATTGAGAAGAATTTTGTTGTGCTTGCTGCTGCTGTTGCTGTATGCTGGGGCTGGAATAGGGGCTTTGCTGATTGGGGTAGCTGTAATGCTTTGCAGCTCCATTCATGTAGTCACTACGATATGAGTGAGCGGGAGATTCATTTGCTGAAACCATCGTAGTGGCGGGATATCTTTGGCTCGAGATTGAATTCGGCGAGGTGCTGGCGGCTTGTGGTGACATGTTCATGTTTCCCATATTAAAATTAGGATAAATAACTGGATAACCAGGCGCCATAGACGGGTGAAATGGGTTACCGGCTTGATTGAGTTTTGTGTACATTGCCTCTCCAGACTGCATTCCGTTGTGGCTCATACCAAAATTCATTCCTTGCGGAAGTTGTGCCATTGATCCTGGAAATTTGCCATCCATGCCCATCATAGCAGGATTCATAGGGTTAGGATACGAAGGGTAGAGAATGTCCTTCTTGATTTGCTTCGGTTTACGGCGTTTTGGCTTGTATTTATAATCAGGATGCTCTTGAATATGCACAGCCTGTAAGCGCTTTGATTCATCGATAAACGGTTTCTTCTCCTGTTCAGTCATGCCTTTCCAAATCGTTCCAAGGCGCTTCGAAATCTCAGAATTATGCATGCGAGGATTTTCCTGTGCCATTTTCCTTCTCATACCTCTTGACCATACCATAAAGGCATTCATTGGTCTTTTAATGTGTGAATTAATGTCACTGGTGGCTTCTGTCTTTCCCATGTTGTATACTTTGATTTATCTCGCGATCAAAAAACACGTTATCCACAACACAAAATGTCTGTCTTATTGAACAAATGTGAAATACAATAGAGAAGCGTCTATATTCTGAATGCACGAAGACAAGAGAGGATCAAACAGCTATTGTCTGCATAGCGCGAAATTAAAGTATTCAACTTGAATAGCTGTGTGTTCAAACGAATTGTTCTGAGTTGAAGATGTCTTTGACAGGAGTGATTATTGACCTGCCTGTTTGATTCTATCAAAGAATGGTAAAAGAATGAGTTTGTCTTGTCCAATGTTACAACGAATTGTCTTCACGACACTTACGTTCTTGTGGTTATTCTTCTTTTATTTGATTCGAGATCTTTATTGACTGCTATAGTACCAAGTACACGATTGATAATCCAATACGCTCGCTGTCCGTCCAAACTTTGATACAGCATACACAAACTGCGGCTTCTTGCAACGACGCAAATAATCAAGAATGAGTAATATTCTCGCGGATAAATACACGCCTTTTTTAGGCGTGATACTGACAAGCGGGAAAATGAAATAACACGAGCTATGACAGGTTGATTTGCATGACAATCAAATCCAACCAGAACGTGCAAATTATTTCTTTTAAATTATTCATGTGACCCCAACTAGCCAATCATAGGCCTCCTAAGGGAGATGGCGGCAGGTCTGACATGTCCACATTGTGCACATGTTTTCAGGCCAAAGGGAGGAATAATTTTACAGGGTTCAAAACAAACACACAAGCCACAAGGGTGACTTCTAATCAAATCAGTACCAGTGACAGACAGTCACCGAGTGAACTAGAGTACTGTAAATTTCAAGGTCTTTAAACACATAAATTTAGAGAAAAACATTGTCGTGTTAACGATAAAACAAGAAAATTCAAAGAAAATAACACGAAATTCCAAAGTTATCACAAACACATGTCCCAAATGAATAGGCACGTTGCCAATAGAACAGTTTTTTGTGCTCATGATAATTTGCATAAACAATAATAACTAGCCAAAAATTCAAATACAGAGGAATAAAAGGAGGGTAAAATTTCCATATCTTGTAAATTCACATACAGTACTATCTATATGTTATGCTTTATAAAAAAGATATTATAATTTTATATATTCATTCAAAATTCCCAAAATGTTTCGATTTTGGTTACATTTGCCTATATACGTCAACAATAAAAGTTAACAAAAATTTGTTCCGCGCAAACTTTAGGAAGCCCAGCAGATTCTTATCATCATCGTTCATTTGTAACGGTTTAAAGTTCTGCGAGCGAGGGGGCAAACATGGGGGCGCGCGCAGGTGACGGCTACTATCTGCTGCATGAATGTAAAACCGACAGCTGCCCGCCCTTTTCCTGCGAATAAACACGTGTTCGAGTCGGGTTCAGTTCACTCAGCCAAAAACTCTGGCAGTCCTGAAGTTGACTCATTCACGGGCGTTAAAAACTTAACCATCTTGAGACCTCCAAGGACGTTTTTGTCGGATTTTGCCACATTGGAACTTGATTCTTCTGGGAAAATCACAAATCTAGATACTCACCTATTATTTTCTCACATTTCCAGATATCATGATTTTTTTACGACTTCAGGGGTCGGCATGTTTCTTAAGGTTGCAAACAAGCAAAGATCTTACAGCCGGCGAAATAAGTCAAGTTTAATCAAACACGAATTTTACTCTGTTTACCTAATCAACCCAATACAGAAGAAATCATCCGCATTTATAAATATATCAATCTCTGCCATTTCAACAAGATCCATATAATAGTTCCAATGCATTTTCCCAATATTCCCGTAACATCACAAACAAATTCTCCGCTTTAGCGATTGATTTTCACAAGCGATGTATTTTCGTCGCGGCAATTTTCGCTTCACTTTCTTGTTCGTAAATTGGAAATTTCTGGATCGAATTCAGACTAGAACTATCCAATTAACCTTGATGATTATATCGAGTGGTGTTGACAGTTTCTTAAGTATCATTTTGATTACGAGATGACTGACAAGTGGCTCTGAAACTAATCTCGGCGAAAGAAGCGAAGAGACGTCCTTCACAGTATTTATTTACACGCGCACAGAAACTCTTTAGAAGACAATGAAAACCTAGAAATATTATTCTCGATTATTCTCTTAGTTTCTTAGTGTACTTGAGGCTATTATTGAGGAAAAAGACGTTTTATTCACTAAACAATATACTCTTTTTCAGAACAGAAAGGGAAGGTTTACAATATGAACTTGTTTGGGCGGCTAACAATGTTGCTTAGTACAACGAATAATGGACCCATAATTCAAGAATCCCTACAGTTGATAAGCCTCCAACATAAAAACTCATCTCGTTTCTTATCAGCAAATTTCAAAGGCTTGATTGATAATGAGTGGATCAGTCACCACGCTGTCGTCACGAACACAAGGTTGTCATGGTTACTAAATCGTATTTGTTATACTTGGCTGATTCTTGTTAACCTCAAGTTGTGCAAAAATTGCCACACTCAACTTTTCTTCTAGCGAGTTAAAAATCACCAAATTTAAAATCTTACACTTCTAAAAATATGGAATAAAACAGGCGCTTGATTCTACCAAATTTCCAATGGCTGAAATGGTGGTGAAAAGTAACACCGTTAAAGGTTATTTTTATCCAATATTTTAAGTACTTATCTGCGTATTAAATCCCTTGGTTTTAAGCCAAGATTTAATTAAACAACGTCCCAATAGAGTTTTCTTTACAATATATTGTTTCGCAATTCAATATGAAATTCAAATCTATTTCCCCTCAATTCAATTCAAACTTGCGTTCAAGAATCCTCTCCAAGACTTCAACTGCGATACTACGTCAAAGACTTATGCATTTGTGAATGAAGCGGGCCGCTCCCGTAAAATTATTGCCATGAAAATAGGTATAATTCAATAATTCAACTTTTAGTCGTTTTGGCTTTCTGGTTTTGAAGGGGCAGTTATTAATTTCTATAAATTAGTGCCATTTTGTCATTACTAGTCCTGATATTGAATTGAATTGTCTTTTTGGCGCGAAATTCTCGGAGACATGTGACGTCAAATTGACGTGAGAGAGCTTTTCTGACATTTTTTGGCAAGGATAAAATGGCAGATAAAGAGACAATCTTGTCTCTTGCTGAAAACGTATGGTAATCCTTTTGTTTCAGCGGAAATAGTCTACGCCTTTTTACAGAGAGAAATAACTCGAAATTCAACCTTATGAATCAATTAGAAGTTTAACTAGCGTGCATCCAGCCTTACAACTTCCCCAAAACCTCCTTCGTTGGCCCATAGCAACAAGCACACGTTCAATCAACATTGTCCTGTTGCTGGGCAGCCAACGCTCTAGAAGCGTTTGATGAGTCCCGAAAGAGAGCGCCGAGACTTTTGACTGTTCACTACTGATTGATTTCGGAATTCTGTGTATCACCCAGTCTCCCAGTACTGTGGTTAAAATCTCGAAGAGTAGGCGACAGGGCAGGAGTTCATCTTTGGACTGAATTGATTATTATGAAAAAGCCTTCGTTATCAAACTGAAATTATTGCTCGAAAAACGTGCTTGCTTGGGACGAAATGAACAGAGATAGTGACTTGGTGACTAGAAAATATTTCTTCTTTTTAATGTTATTTTAAACTCATTTAAAGTTCTGTTATGTTGATTCATTAAAGAAAATATTCAAAACAAGTTAGTGATTTGTGACTTAGTGTACTGAAACAAAGTCAGTACATCTTTTCGAAGAACTCGGTCATTCAACAATTTTGTGTTGCTTCGCGTTCATGTTGATGTGACCCTCAATTGCAATTGAATGATAACATAACATAAACAAAACAATGCTACATTTGTCAGGCAGTTTTTCTTCTGACACCCTTCAGAGTGTAAACTGGACAATACCACCTATCAGACAGTCATCTGCGATGGAAAAGATCTAGACGTGAAACGAAATGCACCAATCAGAAAAGTGGACAACAATATCCAGAGCAACGGCACATCCCGTCAGCTCTACATTCCAAGAACCCTTTTCCGTGGAATTGATAAATGTATCATATTTGCCCCCCTCCCTCGTATTTTCTCATCAGAGGCTCAAATAAACCACAGAGATTTTCGGATGTGCCATGTGCCAACAACTTTAACTAATTTACGGCCTTTTGTGACAACAACGTTTGAGAGTACAGCCAAGCCAGGTGTACTCTTAGGTGCCTAATTGCCGTCCCCCCCGCTAATTAATTTTTGAAAATTTTTCCAACCCCCCCGCTCTTATTAGGACCCCCCCGCTTACTAAATTTTTCAACTTCGCGTAAGTGACGCGTATTGAAAATTCATATCAGAGTATTCAAAATCACAAAATAAATAGATACCAGTCTTGCATAGACAAAATAAGATAAAAATTGAGTCTTGGGAAGGAGAACAACTTTGAAATAAATTCAACAAAATCCAACCCCCGCTAAT
>JACTAT010000141.1:188949-202000 GCA_014526335.1 Chrysaora quinquecirrha
AGGCCCCTCATATGTCAGATTATAACATAAACACTTTCTTTGAATAAGCGGCCCCCATCCGAACCAGATCGTAAAAAGTGTCTTGGTATTCTGAAATCTAGGATCTAGGTTTTTGTGTGGCCTTTAGATAGGTTTCTGTGTGGCCATAGAGCATGTGAAAACACATTATTTGATCTACTCTCTTGAGAATAAGCCCCGTTGAATAACCATCTTTAAAATCTCCTCAGAGGTTAGAGTTTTAAATCAGCGCCCAGAGTGATTGTTAAGAGAAATGCGGTATGCTCCATTTTTTCATATCAAGAACTGTCGATGCAGAAGAAGATAACAACAAAGAAGGTAGAAAAAGCAATAGCATCTCAAGTACACATACCATTCTTGGATGGAATTACATCAGCATTTTCTGAAGCTTTGATAAAGGGTTGTGGTTTAACTCTTGGTGCTGGGATCTTGGATTTCGGTTTTTGCAGCAGAAAACTCTCTTTCTCAGCTGTTGCTTGGCAGAGTTTTACCTAAAACGCAAAATAATTATCAATATATGGAGAGTATATTTTATATCTCTTTAACTACATATTGACTGCTATTAAATTTGGCCTTTGCCACAATCTACTGTAGCAAATACACTCATGTCAAAACTTTTCTTTAAATTACTTTACTTTTCTTCACTTAACTTTCGTTTGCTTTGCTTTGCTTTGCTTTCCGTTGCTTTCCTTTACTTTACTTAACTTTACTTCACTTCACTTCACATTACTGCACTTTACTTTACTTTACTTTACTCTACTTTACTTTACTTTACTTTACTTTACTTTACTTCACTTTACTTCACTGTATTTTACTTTATTTTACTTCACTTCACTTTACTTTACTTTACTTTACTTTACTTTACTTTACTTCACTTTACTTCACTGTATTTTACTTTATTTTACATCACTTCACTTTACTTTACTTTACTTTACTTTATTTTACCTTACTTTACTTTAATTTACTTCACTTTACTTTACTTTTCTTTACTTTACTTTACTTTACTTTACTTTACTTTACTTTACTTTTCTTTACCTTACTTTACTTCACTTTATTTCATTATGATTTACTTTTTCTTTACTTTACTTTACTTTACTTTGCCTTACTTTCCTTTATTTTACTTCACTTTTCTTCACTTTACTTTTTTACTTTACTTTTACTTTACTTTACTTTTACTTTACTTTTACTTTACTTTACTTTTTTACTTTACTTTACTTTACTTTACTTTACTTTTACTTTACTTTTACTTTACTTTACTTTACTTTAATTTACTTTACTTTTACTTTACTTTACTTTACTTTTACTTTACTTTACTTTACTTTACTTTACTTTACTTTACTTTACTTTTTTTTTACTTTTACTTTACTTTACTTTTTACTTTACTTTACTTTACTTTTTTTACTTTACTTTACTTTACTTTACTTTACTTTTTACTTTACTTTACTTTACTTTACTTTACTTTTTACTTTACTTTACTTTACTTTACTTTACTTTACTTTTACTTTACTTTTTACTTTACTTTACTTTACTTTACTTTACTTTACTTTACTTTACTTTACTTTACTTTACTTTACTTTACTTTACTTTTACTTTACTTTACTTTACTTTACTTTACTTTACTTTTTACTTTACTTAACTTAACTTTACTTTACTTTCCTTTACATTAATTAAATTTACTTTACTTTACTTTACTTTACTTTACTTTACTTTACTTTACTTAACTTAACTTTACTTTACTTTACTTACTTTACTTTACTTTATTTTACTTTACTTCACTTCACTTTACTGTACTCATTTTAAACTTAACTTATTTTACTTCGCTTTACTTTACATTACCTTACCAAGGAGAACTTTACTACTGAAGAGACAACACCTATCATAACAAGGAAGAAAACATATGATTCTAACGACAAACCTCTTGAAATAACGGAGTTCTGCTCAGCACTATTGGTGTACCACAGACAGTTGGCATTCGTTGAACAAGATCTCTTAAAAAAGTTGCCTGGATTGACTCATGGTCACAACGATTGAAAACGATCGGCTCGTCACTTCGAATGCAATATGAAGGGTATCTTTGTGAGTTATTAAGAAAATTGCCTAACAAAATTCGCGCAACAGTGGTGGTCGTGCAGTACAGTGGTGGTTATGCAGTACAGCGATGGTTGTGAAGTACAGCGGAGGGATAACATCGGTGGGATCGGCGGGATGATATCCCTCCGCTGTACAGCACAACCACCGCTGTGCTGCACAACCACCACTGTACTGCACATACGTTATGCGGGGTGCGAATAGAAGTCTCTATAGAGTTTATTGAAGATCTCATAGATATAGCAATATTGGAAGTATGCTTTCGCAATGTGGACTCCATAAACAAAACTGAAGAAGGTGAAAGTGAAATGTTGCTTTTGGCACCAGTCACTAGATCACTAAGACCTTATTTCAGTACCATGCATCATAGCACATTGACATAGAAAGCAATATAGTGTATCATACAGGAAAACTTTAAAGAAAATAGTTATTAAAAATGATACGTGAAAGTTGTTTCGCCAAAAATCTCACATTATAGTACTCCTCGCAGCTTTTGGAAGGCAGATGATACCCATACTAGAGACGAAAAAGATCTTACAGTTAGATATCTTAAACCATCAATATATTTCGAAAAGTGATTAACCCAATAGATTTTCGCTAAAATTTTCTGCCATTAAGAATGGCACTTGCATTTATGTGACTTTACCGTTTAATTCAATGCAACAGGTCTGGGTATAGGAGATATGAACGAGGCATATCAGTGCTATTATTTTCTGATGAATTAAAACCGTAAGAATCAAACCAAAGTCCCGAAATCAAACTTTGTGTAGACAAACTCGATATTTGTAAGAAATATGGCTCAGGCTCCTCCTTAAGAGTTTGCTAATAGATTTCTCCCTTGTGTACATACGCTCACTAAACAGTTTCTTAAGCACCCGAAGAATATTGTGACTATTGCTAACTGTTATAGTAATAGCTACAACTACAGTGATAAGCCAAGCAAGCAGTAACGAAGCAACCATTTAGACGATTTGTTTTCCTTAAAAAGGAAAGTATTTCGGACATCGCCTACTTAAGTCATTCAATGGGCCACACATAGGAACCAGGGCGTTGGGGCATTTGCTCCATTACACGCTCTTTCTGCACTAGTGTTGAGTCATAATCACGCTATTTATTCACAGTTGTCAAAGCTCTTCGTTTCGATATAAAAGGCCGTTGTTACAGAGTAATTCGGGACCTACTTGTGGGGAATTTTGTTCCTACTATGTATTGTAGATCAGTTTTGAGCATCAAAGCCCCCAGGAACCACTGGTCTATTGCTGTTGCTCCACTGTTTACAGCTATTCGCATAGCCCCCTTACAAACATCACCCAGCTAATTTTTTGCCCAGGAGTCAGTTTCTCTTAGAGGCCTTGATATTGACCCTACTCTACTCAGGTGAAAGGGTTAATTAAAAACTGACATGTCAAATTCTTAGTGACTGAAATCTAAATTTTCTAAATCCTGGTAAACTGAAAGGAGATACTCCTTTAGCTGCACGCCACTATTCCAGATCTATAAGCAAACTTGTCTGGGAGTAAACTTGCACGTATCTGTTACAGCAAAGCAACTGCTAAGAAATCGTAACTAAAATAATTTTCTATTCTACACTATACTTCCTACCATTAACTTCCAGTGCTTTCTGAGTTCTTCGTACGTTTGAAATGGAGAAGACTTTGGAATCTGCCTCGAGATTGAACAGATGAACGCCTTTTTCAAGCTGAAAGATTTGGTATTCAACTGAGCTTCACATTATCACAAAACGCCAAATCTACATCTCTTCTTCAACTACAAGTTTCAAATTCAGCTATCAATATCAACAAAGGGTAAACTGCAGCACAAAAGCCCTTGGCATAACTGCTGATAAAGCACTAAACGGGTGGAACTGACCTCCCTCCAATTCTAAATGAATTCACCTTACAATTCGTCCTATATCAAGATAGGATACCTGAGGAAGTAAGATCTTTCAAGGCTAAGTGTAAGGAAACCACTGACACCTCAAACAGTCAGCTACAGACCGGTTTCGCCCAATTTCAGGGCTCATCAGTGCAGCTAATATCTAAGATCTTTCAAACCGGGAAATAAGGATCTTATTATTGCAAGGTGAAGCTTCTTTGTACGCTGATGCCTCGACGCCAGAAAGAGAGACGGGGTTTTTGAAAAGAACCTCGTTGCCCCCCTCCCCAGTCTAGAAGAAAATGGTCGCACCACTGAAGACATAGCTAGGAAAATGTAACAAGAAGTTCTACGTTTGGCGTTAACAAAAATGTGTGAAACATTCAATAAAAGCAAAGGGTTTCTCTTGGGAAAACAACTGATGTAGCTAAGCTTTATAGCAAAAGATTCTTAGGTGCTTTCAAGAACGGAGGATACACTCTACAAGAGCTGAAAGGCTGAAATTAGCCCAAAAAGACCAACAATAAGAAAAGCTCGAGGCTGACATTATAAATTAACGTGAAAAATATATACAAGTATACAACAAAGATTACGAAATAAGGTTAAGATAGGAACATATCGAAATTTAAATAGGTAGAAAAATGAGAGCATATCAACCAGACGTCCTTATTCTTTTAATAAAGAGCATTTGTCCCTCAGCCATGTTAAGCAGTTAGAAACATTAAGAGGGACACAAGAAGCAAACGAAGAATAGAAAGGGGACATGTTTAGCCAGAAACGTACAAACATTCGACTCACTGACTGAGATAAGATGAGCTCTAATTAGTAGCTATTTCATCAAACTAAAGAATCTTTTTACTTTCCTAGAGAGCTGGAAAGAAATGCGGGAAAGGTTTATTAAAATGCAAAATGCATGACAAAGAATTTCTAGACTTTGATTTGGATAGAATTTCCGAAGAAAGAAAAGGCCGACCTGACAAACACATGTTTGGAGCAGAAACACGTGCTCAGTACGTTGAGAGCTGCTCACGCTAAGAACTGCTCCATTCTAGTATGCAAGCTCATTTGCTATGCAAAATAACATGAATTGACAAAAAGGATATCTCGTCTCTAAGCCCTCTCTTTGACTGTTAATCCATAAGCATTAGAAACTTTGACTTAAGAAGGGAATTAAGATTGAATTCACAGAATGTTTTTCATTGCAAGACGATCCAGGAAAAAAGGCGGGGTCGAAGCACGCTGACATGGAGCATTGGCTGCGATAAGAAGCTGTCATTTTGAATAACATCACACTTGACCGTACGACAATCTCATATGTCCCTCCTTCTGGTCGAAACATGGGCTTAACTCGCACGATTATCCACTTTTTCGCCTCAATAGTGTCCTTTATATCTATATAAATCCTCTATTAAGAGCAGATAAACTCTGATTACGAGCAAGAAAGTAAAAGACGACAATTGAAGTACTCAAAGACTGCCCCTCCTAACTACCCACCGACAAAAGGTAACGGGTTTTAACAAACTTACATAAAGAGCTTTAACACAATGGATGGCTGCGTAAAGAGGGCTATTGGTCTGTTACGTGTGAATGAAATGAGCGCTCAACCTCACCTCAGGTCTTCAAAGCTATACTCTGCATATACAAAAAAGCCTGTTTTGTGGCTATACATTCTAGCATAAAGACAATGTAGTTCAACCAAAGCTATTGAACATAAGAAAATAGGACGAGAAAAATGACACTAAATCTTACCTAGGTATAACTAAACAGCGATTATTGTCAATGCTTGTGTCTTTTATTACGGAGTAACGACTTTCTCGAAATCCACCAAGAATGTTTGGGCTTATCGAAAAGTCTTCTATCTGAAAGAAACGTAAAGACATTTTAGAAGTTTTAATCGTTTACTATATCTACTGGTTACTTTAAAACTCGCCTAAGGCTTACTGTCGTTTTACTGAAAATGGAAATCGATGTTATACTGTACTGCACGAAACTATTCTATACTATATGAAACTATACCATACAATACCATACCATACCATACCATACCATATCATACCATACCATACCATACCATACCATACACCCTTTATTTATAAGAATATCATAATTTTTGCCAAGGCTTGAACTTTTCCATTGTTATTCTTAAATTTCCATTGTTCTTTGGCAATTTTGAGCCTGAATATTCTTAAAGACTGTATTCTTATAAAAAAAAGAGTGTACCATACAATACTATATCATACTATATCATACTATATCATACAATTCCATAACATACCATACCATACAATACAATACCATACCATACAATACCATACCATACCATACCATACAATACTATATCATACTATATCATACTATATCATACAATACCATAACATACCATACCATACAATACAATACCATACCATACAATACCATACCATACCATACCATAGAATACTATATCGTACCATACCATACAATACCATACCATACCATACCATACCATACCATACTATACCATACCATACCATACCATACCTTGGCATAACATCACTCCGTACCATACCAAACCGTACAATACAACAGCATACATACCATACATTCACATGCCGTTACATATCATACCGCACCATACCATACCACCAACTACTATCCAATACCATTCCATATCATAAAGTACCATACCCCACATACCAATAAACCGACATACTATACCATACCTTATACCATACTATCCCAAACTATACAATAACATACAATACCATACCATGACATACCATTCCATAACATACTATTAGACCATAATACCACACCATACAATCTAATGTCATACATTCATATACCATGCCATACCATAATAGCATACCACACTGTAGCATAGCATACCACACTATAGCATAGCATACCCAATCGAAATCGCAATAAATTATCCCTTTCTACTATGTCTGCGATACTATAGCAATGCAACAAAATTACACTGCTGCGAGAATTCAATAAAGTTGTTTTTCTCCTCATCTAAGGAATCTAGATCTTAAGCGATGGCAACGTGGCGGCTAAATCGCGTTGCGAGGGACAACTTGAATGGTACCCTATATCTGGCAAAGAATGGCGAGTATCAGCGAGTGCGCTATAACGAGATAAAGGAAACCATATCGCGCGCGACATCTGTGCCGCGTGGTCTGCTGGCGGTAAACGGAAAAACATCACCACATAGCATCAACTTGAATGAAAAGTTATTGGTTTTAGATGGGAAACGAAATGTCAACTAAAAATTAGACTTTCTCGCGTTAATAAATAGTTTATATTTGCAGGAGGATTGCATTTTTCTTAATGTTTATTCATATGCATCCCAAATCAAGACCTTGATTCTACAATGACACAGCCGAATATCCAATTTCCTTTGAAATTAATTAGACGAGCGCGGCAATAGCTCCTCGCTGATCCATTGTAAAATATTACACACGAATTATACATGCCAGATATGAAAGCAGCTGACAGTAGGATCGAGTTTAGCCCCGGCAAATCAGCTTTGTTGGTCTTTTAGATCTGTCAGTGTACTTTAGCGATTCTCCAAAGACAGCGACCTGTTTACATGTGTATCACGCAGGATTAAGCGCAATCACTATGAAACAAAAATATCTCAGCTTTGTAAATATTAATTTCTTTGTACACCGCATGATTGGCATATAGATCGCTTGAAATCCACCAGTAAATGTCAATATTCACAAAGAAAAAGGCAATGTGATTATTGTTTCTTGCGACTGGGGGGAAGGTAGCTCTTTTGTTTTCATTCATTGATAGGTTTGAGTTTAGATTATAGACAGTCAAGGTATATATGTATATTATATGAATATTTAAGTTTATGATTCGAAATTTATTTGATACTTTGATGTAATACGCTCTACATGATCAGTTGAATAGCTTCTCTAAAATTCATACATTTCTTTTTATCAGGGTCAGCGAATTTCGACAGGGACTAGCTACACGTTTTTTATTCTATAAGAAAGTTTTTTTGGGCCAGTATTAAAACTTTCCTAGATATTTCATGTTTTCAGTACCAAAACTTTCTTGTGAGTGACTAGCAAAAACTTTGGAATGCAGTATTTCTAAGAATGCACAGTTTAAGACACTGTATACATTGCACCAATACACTCATTTTGTTTTATAAGAAACCCATTTATAAGCAACTCAGTACTGAGATCAATATTGGTTAAGAAACTTTCAGTACTCAACCAAAAATGGTAAGAAACTCGCAGGTCTCAAGAATCTTTAGAATTAGAAATAAAGCATCAAGAAAACAAACTTCTGCTGCACCATAAGTGTCTATTTTGACAGAAAAAACAGCTGATGTAAACGTGAATTGTATTGCTTCTTCTATTTGTAGAATTTAAGTGTCAATTGCCCGTTTTGGCACTTAAAAAGTTTGATTCTAAGAAACTGCTAAGAAACTTTCAGTACCAAATTTGTCCCAAAACTAAGAAACTTTGAGTACTGACCAAAAATCTTAGTTTCTTATATAAAAAAAAGAGTGTACCACGTTTTTCAAAGAAAATAATCATTAGGCTCGTTTAATAGCAAGATGAGCGACTGAACAGAAGAGCGAAAATAACTTACAGAACATTAGGAGTGAAAGTATGAAACAGAACTTTCTTAAGTTTCAAGAATCCAGTATTGAACTTTCTTAAGTTCTTAAGATGTTGAGCACTACTTTCTTATAAACTACTTTCTTATTAAAAATATGTATTCCCTAAATTTTCGCTATACACTTGGGATGAAATGTTCTTAATCTGTTCTTAGTTGCTGAGGGCGAAGAGGGTACAATTTTCCAGTAAATGCACACAGATGTACCAAATTTGTTTGTTTGTTTTTAATTTTGTTTGATGATCTAAGTTTCATTTTGTTCCCAATTTTCTTTAGGCGCTGGTCAAACGATCAAATATTGTTCGTCAAACATCTTAAAATTGTTTGTCAAAAACATGTTTTACCGTTTAGTTGCAGTTGCAAAACATTGCTCGTCAAGTGAAACATTTTGCTTATTACAAGCAGAAAACGTCTTTGTATCTGAATAAATATGGTAAAACAATCCTGCTGGTAAAGCAATATTCTGCGACGTGGCCAAACCGTCAAACATTGCATACAAAGCAAATCCCAAATGTACACTTTTTTATAAGAATATTGTTTATAAGAATATTCAGACTCAGAATCATCCTATTTTTAAGAATATTGTAAGAATATTACTCAGCCTCAGCTCCCATATTTCTGTCTCAGTTTTTAGCAGATGCCTGTTTTGCAATGTTAGAACGAAACTTCATGATCATTAACAACATTCTTTTTGTTATAATAGTTAATATTTTTTCGCTCGATCATATGAGATGATTTTTCTTTTAACTATGTTCCCCTAAAACTGCATATCAGGTTTGAAACAATAAGAATACTTTAAGAATATACTCAGGCTCAAAACGAACATTTCTTAAGAGTATTGAGGCTGGACAAAATTCACAGTATTCTTATAAAAAAAAAAGAGTGTAACCCCAAATGTTTGTCAGACACTGTTTGCTCGTTTGGGCAGGGCCTTGGGCTCGGGCAAAGGCCAGCCTCAGTTTGTCCTTGGTTTTTTTAACAAATTTTGGCCAAAATCAAGCTCGTGTTCTTAAAAAATTTCCGTTGTGAAACAGAAGGCAATGAATAGCTCTTCAGAAAAGAAACTTATGGTGCTTGGGAACAACATTTTCAGAAACTTCTCGAATTATCAAACTCCTATATTGACTCACATTTCATACCTCTTTCTTAACAATATGTTCAAAGTTTGCTCGACATAACATTTCCAATAAGTTGAGAAAATCGTCAATAAAATCAACTCATTTTATTTTCCACACTACTTTACGTGTATGTAATGATATAGTGGATAAGCACTACAAGGGGGGTAATTGTGCTCGATGTTGTGGGTGGACAAAATGAAGTCGAAGGTGAAGTCGTGCAATTAGCGCCAGTCACTAGAATCTCAGCAGCATAAGTTAATTCATCGAGACCTCGACCCTGGCAGTGACGCTGCCAAAGCTGGAGCTCAAACCTCGACCCCACCATGCTTCTGACACCACAAGCCAACTGGACTAGACCCACGCCGCCACAACAACTTCGGCCTGCAGGGGCGGGAAAATTCACTTGACTAGACAGGTGACGTTAAGGTAACAAAAGATTACCTGGCATGGAGGCAATTTCATCTGACATGCAGTGATTGAAAAGAAGATTTTGTTTGAGACTTTTACGCCAAGTCCTGCAAAATATAAGGTAAACACGAATGCTGAGTGAATATATAATGATAGAAAGAAGATAAGGTATATAATTGATTCTTTCAATTACATAAAATATGCTTGTAGTCCTTGAGTCCTACAAAATTTCAAAATCACGATGAAAATTGGAAACATTTTAAACATGTTTTAAAGTGTTTTTCGTCTGACATTCCTCAGGGTACAAACGTCAGAAAAGGGACCGAAACAATTGACTAAGGCGAAATTTATACCACGATATGCAAAATGCACTAATCAGAAAACTGAAGCTGAATATATTGTGTTTTGAACACCAATCAGCTCGGAAGATACGGCGGGAAGACCAATAGAATTAACACAAGTGTCCAAATGAGAAAACGACGTCTTTCTGTCTGCACAGAATGGGCAGATTCCAGACAGATTCCAGAACTCCTAAATGGAACAAAGATCTTGTTTTGCCAATTATTCGAAAAACATCCTCGTTCGAATTTTCTGCACAATTTGGGTGATCGGATAAATATGTTTCAAAGAAGGACACCCCAATAAGCTTTCTATTAAAACCTTGTAATGATGTGTTTGTAGCCTTGGGTGCATTCTTCCACTTTATAAATCGTATAAACAGATTTAATCCCGATTCCAACCAGCAATACCTTGACGTTATCATAAGACTTTATGATACCGATTCTCGCTCAAGCACTCACAACAAAAGCAACCTCCTAAAACAGGTGTTATCTACTCAGGGATCGCTAAAACTGGTAATTGTTGCAGGATTTTGAAGTATGCAAGAACGAAATCTTACGGAACTAAAAGCTGCCATCGAACTGGGCAAAGACGGTAAGGTTGTTGTTATTGCGAAACGACATTGCTAACGCTTGACAAACTTTTAATAGCACTCTTTTGGAAAACATGATACAAGGCAGTCAAACAAACAATGTAGGAAGTACAAATTTGTTTTCAAATTATCCCAGTGTTCCAATTCAATCTTACAAAAATAAAGATGGTAAAAGTAAAGATTATCGAAAACGTAAATGTCAAACATTCAGCTATTCACACTACTTACGTATTGCATTAAGTTTGCCTCTATCTTCTAAAAATCCTTTTCCTGCAAAAATAAAAGAAAGTACGTATATAAAGAAGAGAAGACTAGATAAGTAATAGAACATTGATGAATCAGCATGTCTATGGAGTACTGCGTACACGTTAATATACCATGGTAGAATACCAATGTCTCATCAGAATATGAATGCATATTTTCCAAATATGAATCAAAGATTGCAAGCATATACAGCTATTTCATCATAGTGTAGTCTGATCTATGAAGTCAAACGGGAGATGAGCCTTGGGCTGTATGGCTCAGAGAGTTACTCAGCGATTTCATTGAGCTCTATAGCTCAGTGTAAATGTCGTTGGCTCTCTGATCGTGCAGTCCAGGTTCGAGTCCCATCTATTATGGTATGCCACTGGTGGAAAAATCTATCCTAGTGTTCGCCATGCATGACAGATATGATAGGAGAACGCCCTTATATACATATAGAAGTGGCCATGTGTTAATGGAAGTATACTAATGTGTTAGTAGAAGTATACTAATGCATCATTACAAGAATAGTAATGTATGAGCAACAGCATTCTAAAGCACGAAGGTTCAAATGCTTATGTACCGATAGATACTATGTCCAAATGAATATTGTATTCTTACCTTGTACCATATACTCTCCAATTTTATTCCAGAATGGAGCTAATCGATGTGTCAATGTAAATAGAAAGCAATATTGGAATAGTTCTGGAGTAACATCAATTTCCTCTTGCATCTAGATGCCAATTAAAGACGAAAAGAATTTCAGTAAAAACAACACTGTGTTGGATTGGATTTTTCCCTAAGATAAGTATGAGATGATACAAGAACACAGAAGAGAACTTTTGGTTTCTTTATAATGTGAGGGATTGGAAAAAGAAAAGGAAGAAAAAGAAGACATTGAAACGAGGAAGAAAAGAAAAAAGAGAAGGAGAAGAAGAAGAAGAGGAAGAACACAAAGAAAAAGGGGGAATAGCTAGAACAAGAAAAATAAGAAAGGAATGAAGAAGAAGAAGAAGAAGAAGAAAAAGAAGTAGTAGAAGAAAAAGAAGAAAAAAAGAAGAAGACGAAAAATAAAAGGAGGAGGAAGAAGGAGATAAGTGAAGAGGAGAAATTTGAGTAGAAGAAGAGGCCAAGGGAAAAAAGAAAACGAAGGAGAAGAAGGACAACAGGAGGAAGATGAAGAAAAGGAAGGAGAACAACGAGAAGAAGAACAGAAAGAATGAAGATAGGAAAAAAGAGATGAAGAGGAAGAAATAGAAGAGGAAAGTATGAGTAATACTAGGAAGGAGGAGAAAAACAGGAAGATCAAGAAGGAGAAGAAAGCAAGAAGAAGAAAAAGAGGGGAAGGAAAAGGAAACAGAGAAGAAGGAGAGGAGGTAGAGAAACAGGAAGGATTTGAGAAGTAAAGATAAAAAAGAAAAGGAAGAAGACAAAGCGAAAAGGAAAGAAGAAGAATAAGAAGAAGAAGAAGAAGAAGAAGAACAGAAGAAGAATTTGGGAGGATATGAGAACAACGAAGAAGGGGGAAGAGAAGAAGAAGACAAAGAGAAAAAGACAAGAGCGAGAAGGAATAAAGGAGCAAGAAGGATTTAAAGAAGAAGACAATGAAGGAGAACAGGAAGAAGACTGAGAAGAATAAGAAGAAAAAGTGGAAGAGGGGGAAGGGGAAGAAATAGGGAAAGGAAGTAGAAGAGTGATAAAATTTGCAAGAAATGCAAAGGAGAAGAAAATAACAAGAAGAAGAAGA